>CAJNDS010002202.1:585000-733147 GCA_905221605.1 Symbiodinium natans | reverse complement strand
AAAAGGGGGGGGGGGGGGGGGCAGGCCCCCCACCCGGCCCCTTCCCCCTCCCAGAATTAAATAATTTAAATAATTTAAATCCGAAAGGGGTGAGGATTTAAATTATTTAAATTATTTAATTCTGGGAGGGGGAGGGGGCCCGGTGGGGCCTGGCCCCCCCCCTTTTCGGATTTAATTTATTTAAATTATTTAAATTATTTAAATTATTTAAACTATTTAATTCCAGGGGGTGAATTAAATAATTTAAATAATTTAAATCTGAAAGGGGGGGTTCGGATTCAAATTATTTAAATTATTTAATTCCACCCCCGGAAATAAATAATTTAAATAATTTAAATAATTTAAATAATTTAAATCCGAAAAGGGGGGGGGGCAGGCCCCACCGGGCCCCCTCCCCCTCCCAGAATTAAATAATTTAAATAATTTAAATCCGAAAGGGGTGTTCAGGATTTAAATTATTTGAATTATTTAATTCTGGGAGGGGGAGGGGCCCGGTGGGGCCTGCCTCCCCCCCCTTTTCGGATTTAATTTATTTAAATTATTTAAATTATCTAAATTATGTAAATTATTAAAAATTATTTAATTCCAGGGGTGGAATTAAATAATTTAAATAATTTAAATAATTTAAATAATTTAAATAATTTAAATAGTTTAAATCCGAAAAGGGGGGGGCCAGGCCCCAGCCCCCTCCCCCTCCCAGAATTAAATAGTTTAAATAATTTAAATCCGAAAGGGGTGTTCAGGATTTAAATTATTTAAATTATTTAATTCTGGGAGGGGGAGGGGGCCCGGTGGGGCCTGCCCCCCCCCTTTTCGGATTTAAATTATTTAAATTATTTAAATTATTTAAATAATTTAAATTATTTAAATTATTTAATTCCTTGCCCCAGACCCCCCAGAAACGATAATGGGGTCTATTTGGAAGTTGTCTCTTGTAAATAAGTATACGTTTTGGGGCCTTATTTCCTCTTTAAAACACGAGTCTCAGCTTCCAAATAGACCCTATTTAAGCTGCACACCCCCCCCCCCCCCCCTTCCCTAAAAACATTGTTACAAACTCCTTAGGGTTCAGGGTAGGGAGGGCTTCGGGTTGCGGTAAACCGGGTCTCGAATAAGCAGTTCTAGGATGCCCAGTAGTGCCCTTATTCACTTTGTGGGGGTTTCGGTTCCCTTATAAACCCCTTTGAGCAAAAAACGGCACCCTTTTTAAGCCTAGGTTACTGGGCAGCCTAGAGTTTAAGTTGCGCAAAGCCAACACCACCAGGTTTGTGGACGCCTGCCTTGAGGAGAACGCCACGTGCGTGGATGCTTGTCCTTTTGTTGGGGTTTAGGATGTAAAGGGTTGGGGAATTTTGTGCTTCCGGCTTCAAAGTTGAGGGTTAAGGCTGCATGATGCGTTGCTGCAGGTGCGACAGGGATGGAACCCGAAACCTTAAACTCCAAAACTAAACCCTAAACTCTAAACCCTGAACTCTAAAACCCTAAACCCTAAGCCTCAATTATTAAGAGGGGCTTAGGAATTTGATGGCTCAGTAGGGAATTTGGGATGCTAAGCCCTGGCAAAGCGATTCCTGCCTCCGAGGAGTGGGATGATCCGGAGCGAGGATACCTGAAGCTTCCCGGTTTAGGGTTTAGGGTTTAGGGTTTAGGGTTTAGGGTTTAGGGTTTAGGGTTTAGGGCTTGAGGGTTTAGGGTTTAGGGTTTAGGGTTTGAGGGTTGAGGGTTTAGGGTTTAGGTTTTAGGTTTAGGACCCTTGGTGCTTTTGCAAAGAGGGTGGGTGGGTGAGTGGGTTAAGTTTAGGGTGGCGGGTTTGCGTTGAGGGTTTAGGGTTTAGGGTTTAGGGTTTAGGGTTTAGGGTTTAGGGTTAGGGGGCATTTTCAGCTTCAATCCGAAACCGCAAACCCTAGCCGAACCTTCTTTGGTCTTTACAAGTAGCATCTGTTAGGGTTTCGGTGTCCCAAACCTCCCTCAGTCACAAGGGTTCCCCCCCCGCCCCCCGAGCCGCTCTCAGGACTGCCATGCTTTGTGGCGTTCTGAACCCTAAACCCTAAACCCTAAACCCTAAACCCTAAACCCTAAACCCTAAACCCTAAACCCTAAACCCTAACAGATGGCACCCCCCTCGGCCAGCAAAAGGGCCGAATCTTCGCGCCCATTGAGCTGGTAGGTCAGGAGGGGCAGCTCCCCGCAGGCTGTGCCGAGTCGGAGGTTTTTCTGCCCATGAGCACTGCAAGGCCACAGGCAGCTGCCAAAGCGTCTCAGGAAACGGTTTAGGGTTTAGGGTTTAGGGTTTAGGGTTTAGGGTTTAGGGTTTAGGGTTGAGGGTTTAGGGTTTAGGGTTTAGGGTTTAGCGTTTAGGGTTTAGGGTTAGTCGAGCCATGTTATAACCACAGGACCTGCAAATTTGCATGCGGCCGAGTGGTCTGCCTCCAAGCCCAGGCGACACACGATTGCCGCCTTTGCTTGTCCTGTCATGACATTTAGGCGTGACTTGTGGTCCGCTAGTTCAGTTTTGCACACCTCCCCGCGAGCCCAAGAACTAACCCTAAACCCGAGAAACTTCCCCCCCCCCCCCCCGGAACCCCAACCAGCTGTCCCATAATGAGACCCTGCGGACAGACTGGTGGTACTGCCCATAGACAGGAATTCTTCTGGGGCAGCCAAACCCACCCCTCCTTCTGGCAAACCCTAAGCCTCCATGCAACCTCCTTTGACCCTGCATATTCAAATTGCCACCCTAAACCCTAAAGCTCAACCCCCCTAAACCCTAAACCCTAAACCCTAAACCCTAAACCCCAAACCCTAAACCCTAAACCCGAAACCCTTAATTCCTTGGGAGACCCGAGGCTGAAAACTGGGGACTTGGTCTTCTTCAGCTCCACAGACAGGCCGGCAGTCGACATGGGGTCCAGGATTTTGGGGTTTAGAGGTTTAGGGGTTTAGGGGTGTCGGGCGTAGGGTTTAGGTTTAGGGTTTAGGGTGTTTGGGGTGTTTGGGGTGTTGACGGTGTTTGGGTGTGTAGGTTTAGGGTTTAGGGGTAAGGGGTTTAAGTAGGTTTCGGGTTTAGGGGTTTAAGGGGGTTCAGAGTAGTTTGGGGTATATCAGAGCCCTTTTCTGTCGGGAACCCTAGCTGGCTTGAAGGCATATAGTAGACGCCAACAAGTTGGAAACTCAGCAGCCTCAATCCCTAAGAGTAAAGTATATGGAATCCCAGCACTATTTATCCTTCAGAAGGTTTCCAACTTTTTGGGGTTTACTGTACAGGCTTCTTGATCTTGGGTAGGCGCGACAGGGCATTGAATTCGCGAGCATGAGTCGAAGAACAGGAGCTTGCAGCTAGTACCATGGTTTAGGGTTCAGGGTTTAGGGTTCTAGGGTTTAGGGTTCTAGGGGGCTGTATAGGTAGTAGTGTTTCAGAAACCGACACAAGAAGGGCTAGGACGTGCCGGCGCAAGTTCTGCCAAATATCTCCTGTTCAACCGCAGGACACAATCTCACATGAAGCAGGGTTTATTTTACTGTTCTTGGTGAGTGTATATAAGGTTCCTTTCAATACTGGTGAGTGTGTATGGGGTGTCCTCTTGGGGATACAAGTAATACAAAACCCTACTTGACATCCCCCTAAACCCTATCCAAACCCTTAACGGTGTCTTATGTTTTATTTAAGGCGCGGGGGTGTGCTAGAAGGTTTTCATTTCTAGCCGTTTATAAGTCCTCCTCCTCCTCCTCCTAACCCCCTAAGCCCTAAGCCGCAAACTTCTCCTCATCTAAGTTCGAACACAAATTAGCTTGGCATGCTTTTGCTTGGCATAGCGCGGCGCTCGCACGCTTCTCTCAGTTGCCCAGACCAGGCCAGAAGACTCTTAAACCCTAAAACCCTAAAACCCTAAACCCGAAACCCCAAACCCCAAACCCCAAACCCTAAACCTTAAACCCTAAACCCCAAACCCCAAACCCCAAACCCCAAACCCCAAACCCTAAACCCTTCTAGAAGTCCTCCTCCTAAGACACCCGAGAGGCTGTCGCAGATCCAGATGTCGCCACTGGGACGTCTTTAGGGCCTCTCGGGACCTGGGGTTGACGGCTGAGGGTTTAGAGGTTTAGAGGTTTAGGGTTTAGGGTTTAGGGTTTAGGGTTTAGGGTTTAGGGTTTAGGGTTTAAACGTTGAGGGTTTAAAGGTTCAGGGTTTTGAAGGTTGAGGGTTTAGAGGTTGAGGGTTGAAAGGTTCAGGGTTTAAAGGTTGAGGGTTTAAAGGCTCAGGGTTCAAAGGTTTATGGTTGAGGGTTGAGGGTTTAACGTTTTAGGGTTGTTCGCAGAAGCTTTGAGGGTTTCGGGCTTCAGTGCTTGGGGCTTACGGTGTCTGAGAGCTGAACTTAGGCTTCAGTTATGTAGGGTTTAGGGTTTAGGGTTTAAGGTTTAGGGTTTAGGGTGTAGGGTTCAGGGTTTAGGGTTTAGGGTTTAGTGGCGGTATAGGTACCCCCAGGTAGTGGAACAAACCTGCGGAGATCTAACAACTTAGGCTCGGGTAATCCGCTCAAACCTGCCTGCTCCCTAAATTGCCAGTGTCTGAAATAAGTCTCCCTCTCGTTTTCTGACATCACACTAAACGCGCTGCTGTACAAAGACATTTGGATAATTTTGCGGGAAACCCCAACCCTAAAGCCTGAACCATCATCTCCCTAAACCCTAAACCCTAAACCCTAAACCCTAAACGCTTAACCCTAAACCCTAAACCCTAAACCCTAAACCCTAAACCCTAAACCCTAAACCCTAAACCCTAAACCCTAAACCCTAACCTAAACCCTAAACCCTAAACCCTAAACCCTAAACCCTAAACCCTAAACCCTAAACCCTAAACCCTAAACCCTAAACCCTAAACCCTAAACCCTAAACCCTAACCCTAAACCCTAAACCCAACCTCAGGCCCTCTCATCCCTACAACCTTAAGCCCAAGACCATTGCAAGCCCTAGTCGCTTCGAACGCCAGGATTTAGGGTTTAGCGTTTTGGGGTGCGGTTTTAGGCTTGCTTGGTGCAGTTTCTCGTTCTTAGGGCACGGGCTTCGGAAACCTTTCAGCAATGACACCCTGCAGCGCCTTTGGTGTGGGTTTAGGGATTCTAGGGTTGAGGGCTCAGGGTTGAGGGTTCTCTAAACATAAACCTAAACCCTAAACCCCAACCCTAAACCCTATACACCCTAACCGCTTTAGGGTATAGGAGTTGCCCGGACCTCCACATACCTCGCGAAGCCGAGGTTTACGGGAGCAGATGTGATGCATACCGCTCCTGGAGCTGCACCATGCTCTAAGCCCTAAGCCCTAAACCCTAAACCCTAAACCCTAAACCCTAAACCCTAAACCCTTCTTCCAAGCTTATACCATTACACTTGGGATGTTCCCCCTTAACAGTGTGTAATCGTGTTATAATAGGGGGGTACTATAATCCCGATGAATGACTGTTTTACATCCCAACATGCAACTTTTTTTTTTGGGGGGGGGGGGGGGCGAAGAGGTAATATGTTAAAGATGCTGGGTGTTGAATCAAGGGGGTTTGGGATAGAACAGACAAGTCTCTAGGCCCTCTAGATACTAAAGACCTTGAACCCTGGACCTGACATCCTGAAACCCTGAAACTCTAAAACCCTGAAACCAGGAAACCCTAAACCCTCAACCCTGCAACCCTAAACCCCAAACTCGAACCCCCTGAGATACAGAAGGGGAAGAGTGCGGCAAGCTCGACCCTAAACCCTCAACCCTAAACCCTCAACCCTAAACCCTCAACCCTAAACCCCAAACCCCAAACCCTAAACCCAAACCCTAAACCCTAAACCCCAAACCCCAAACCCTAAACCCTAAACCCTAAACCCTCTCAACCCTCGAGTCGTTGAAGGGTCCCTGGCGCACTAAGGCCATGGTCGTCTGGTCCAAGCCCATCACGGGCGGCCGCTGGGCTCTCTTGTTGCCCTAGACCCTAAACCCTAAACCCTAAACCCTACACCCTACACCCTAAACCCTAAACCCTACACCCTAAACCCTAAACCTAAATGAACTTTATAAGATAAGAGCCCCTGAAGACTGTGAGTTAGTAGGCTTAGGGCTTAGGGCTTAGGGCTTCGGGCTTGGGGCTTGGGGCTTGGGGTTCGGGTTGCGGTTTTCGGTTTAGGGCTTGGGGTTTCAGAGTCCGGGAGAGGGCAAGTACCCACAATAAGCACTCGGACACACACTGAACCCCAAACTCTTATCCAAGTTATGTTAGCTTCGAGGGTGGAGGTATGGTCTAAACACCGGCTCGGCTGTTGAACTGTCCGGTTGTATCTCCTCAAACCAGTCCAAGTGCCTGCTGTTGGGCTGAGTGTTGCAAGACCCTTCTCCTGTCCAGTTTAGGGCTTGCCGGTTTGTCTGCACAATGCCTCCGGCAACCTTCATGGCGACATTTTTGAGTGACATCCCTTAGGACATCTTAAAGGGTATCCGAGGGGTCGGCATTTAGGTTTTGGGCTTCGGGGGCTCAACCCCAGGCCCCCCCCACCCACCTCCCCACCCAGCCTTTGCTGAGGTGTGTTGCAGTACGTCCCGGCGCACGAACCTCATGCTGTGCTGGGTTTGCTGGAGGCCCCTCTTCAAACTCCCCCCCCACCCACCCTTTAGCTACGACTTCGTCTTTTTTGGTTTGTGTGCGTGTGGGTTGTGGGTAGCCTGGGTGGGTGGGTGGGTGTTTTCGGCACTGAGTGTCCATGTCTTCTGGCTGCGACTCCATATGTACCCTACACCCTAAACCCTGAACCCTATAAACCCTCAACCCAAAACCCCATAGACCCCTAAACCCTAAACCCGAAACCCTGAACCCTATAAACCCTCAACCCAAAACCCCATAGACCCCTAAACCCTAAACCCTGAACCCTATAAACCCTCAACCCAAAACCCAATAGACCCCCAAACCCTAAACCCGAAACCCTGAATCCTATAAACCCTCAACCCAAAACCCAATAGATGCATATACTTTATATACATGAACTCGCGACAAGCTTGCGGCTTCATTTCGTGCGCGGGCCCCCTTGCAAGCCACTCTCGCAAAAGTCTGCGCTCTCACTCCAGGCCCTGACTTTCAACCCGAACCATTTTAGGGTTTAGGGGTTTTAGGGGTTTTAGGGCTTTAGGGTTTTAGGGTCTTAGGGTTTTAGGGTTTTAGGGTTTTAGGGTTTTAGGGTTTTAGGGTTTTAGGGTTTTTAGGGTGTTAGGGTGTTAGGGTGTTAGGGTGTTAGGGTCTAGGGTTTAGGGTTAAGGGTCTAAACCCTAAACCCCAAACCCTAAAAACAAACTCTGAACCCTGGTAGGGTGAAGATCCTGGGGTTAAACAATTTCGTTGAAGAAGTGCAGCGTTCGCGCTCTCAGGGCTCGACCCATGTCAGCTGAATGTGCAGTCTACAGCCTTCCTTGTCCCTGTACTTTCCTTTGTTGTAGAATAGGAAAACCGTTAGCGAAAACCGTTAGCCGTTTTGGGGTAATAGAATCTCCTTGTACTCTCAAAGGCTTATCCTTCAGAAACCCTAAACCCTAAACCCTAAGCCCTAAACTCTTTACCCTAAGCCTAAACCCTAAACCCTAAACCCTAAACCCTAAACCCTAAACCCTAAACCCTAAACCCTCGCCTATAGTACTGGACAACTGGCATTTCTGCGCAGGTCAGCAACCACGCCTTGCCAGACATGGCTCCTTATCCTGGCAGTTGCGGTTTGATTTGGGGTTTGGGGGGTTTAGGGTTTAGGGTTTAGGGTTTAGGGTTTAGGGTTTAAGGTTTAGGGTTTAATTTGGGATTTGGGGTTTGGGGTTTAGGGTTTCGGGGTTTGGGGTTTACGGTTTAGGGTCTAGGGATTTGGGGTTTCGGGTTTCGGGTTTAGGTTTCGGCTTCAGGGTTTTGTGTTTGGTGTGTTAAGTTTATGGGGCGGAGCGTTTAGGGTGTTAGGGTAAGGCTGACGGTTTAGGGTATTTTTGCGCCTGAGGGTTGAGGGTCGCTTCTACAGCACAAGCGGCGCTTCAACATCAGCCCCCGCGGCTCTGAACCCTATAACTTGTATGACCTTGACTCTACTAAGACCCTAAACCCTAAAATGCTCGAAACCCGCGAGCCCTAAACCTGAAACCCTAAAATCCCTGGACCCTAAAAACCCAAAAGCCTAAACGCTACTTAAAACCCTAAAGTCCTAAAACCCTAACCCCTACTTAAAGCCCCCCAAAATCCTAATCCCTAAAGCCCTAAACCTAAACCACACCTAAGTGTGAGATCCGAGCATAGGTTATAGAGTCCTTAAGGGAGGGGGGTTCATGGGGGGGGGGGGGGGGGGGGCTAGAAGTTAGGGCTTACGGTTTGGGGTACCTAGCGTACTTGGAGGTTCATGGCACTTACTAGCCAACTATACTATAACTGTACCTATCACTCACGTATAAGCCCCTTACGTGCCCTAATATGGTTAAAATTTGGGCTAGAAGTACAGTTATCATTGGATAACAAGTACCATGAACCGCCAAGGGGTCCTGGGGGTTCTCGACGCCCCAAGTGAAAGCAGCACCAGAAGTGATCAAGAAGCCAGAAGCGCAGGCTATGCCAAAGATAATGGCGCAGGCAAAGCCAATGCCGAAAGAAGAAGTTGCTGAACCAGAGGTGAAGAAAGCACCGAGACTGCTGTTCTATGAGGACATGTCTTCCAATCGGACGTCCTGCGGGACTGCCACAAGGTGTTCAGACGGTACTTCGCCGTGTGCGCTCACCATGGCCCTGCACAAGTGGGTGGTGCAGATCCATGTACATTTCGGAAATCATCGCTTCGCTAGCCAGAGGCACCAAGAAGCCACTGCGGCGGGGGGGGGGGTTAGGGTTAGGGTTTAGGATTTAGGATTTAGGGTTCGGGGTACCTAGGTTACCTAGGGAAGCTTAGGGAAGCTAGGGGGCCATAGGGAGTAGTGAAAGTCTTAGGGAAGCTAGGGTTACAAAAGCCCTAAACCCTAAATCCTAAACCCCAAGCCCTAAACCCTAAACCCTAAACCCTAAACCCTAAACCCTAAACCCTAAACCCTAAACCCTGAACCCTGAACCCTGAACCCTGAACCCTGAACCCTGAACCCTGAACCCTGAACCCTGAACCCTGAACCCTAACCGTAAACCCTAAACCCTAAACCCCCTTTGAGCCCCCCTCCCTAAAGGACCCTATAACCAGGTGACGGCAGAATCGAAGTTCCTTGGAGCCGACTGGAAGTTTAGGGTTTGGGAGCAGTTGAGGGTTCAGGGTTTAGGGTTTAGGAGCAGTTGAGGGTTCAGGGTTTAGGGTTGAGGGCTGAGGGTTTAGGAAGGCTAGGTGCAGGATTTTGGGGTTTGAGGTTTAGAGTTTGGGAAGTCCAGGGCTAGCGCAAAGATGTTCCACCCGCTTTCGTAGGGGCCTCGTGATTAGGGTTTAGGGTTTAGGGTGTAGGGTTTAGGGTTTAGTTTTTAGGGAGTTTGCCGTTTTTTTCAGGAGTGTGTGGTTGTTCGGGCATTTAGGGTGATGTCCTCAGTTTCGTCAAGTCTTCCGGGTGTCGTCGCGCTTTTAACACCAATTGCCGGGCCCCGCTGTCCCTTTTTTGGATTCATGTAGCCTCATCCCTTTTGAGGCCGTATACAGTCCCGGGACCGTCTAAAGCGAGACAACATCAGCTTCCACGGTGGGCCCCAGGGGGGGGGGGGGGGGGGGGGGGCACACTGAAGCAGATGGAACATTAGAGGGGTAAGAAAAGGGTTCATTCCCCCAACCCTAAACCCTGAACATCCCCAAGCCATCAAGAGTCTGCTTTCGAGTTACGCCTGGAGCATTCATAAGCCCCAAAACCCCAATCCCCCCCCCAAACAAAAACAACAAACAAACAACAAAAAATCAATGGAAAATAATTCTAGTCGTAATAATAGTAATAATCATAGCGATAATATTACAACCCTACCACACCACCACCCCCCCCCCCAAAAAAAAACAAAAAAAAAAAAGATAATAATGAAAGATAATAATAATAAATGCTAATAAAAGAATAATAACAAATAAATACATAAAACATAATGAATAATAACTAAATAAACAAATAACAAAACAACCCTGAACCCTAAACCCTATAGACCCGAGAAGGCTTGAGGTTTGTAGGCCTCGGGCTTGAAAACCCCACGGGGCTCACCCTTAAACAGGCCATTACTTCTCGCGTGGTTTTGGGATGCAGAGGGGTTTAGGGTTTAGGGTTTAGGGTTTAGGGTTTAGGGCTAGGAAGCAGGAAAATCACAAAGCCTGGGCACAGGAAGGGCTTCCACTACGTCGACATGTACAGCAACTTGTCTCGCATTGGGAGTCCTTGCATCCTAAACCCCACTCCCTCAACCTAAGCCTAAACACTATAAAACCCTAAACCCCAAACCCTAAACCAGACGTTGCAGAAGCAGTTGGCGAACCCTAGAATTCCTAAACTCTCAACTTCTAAACACGAAGCTCCATGAATCGCCAACTCCAAGAAGACCCTAAACCCTAAACCGTCAACTCTGAACCCGAACCGACCCCCCCCCCCCCCCCCCCCCAACAAAAAAAACAAAAAAATATCAACCTCATGCTTCTTTAACCACCCTCAACCCCGGCAAACCCTCCATTCCAAAACCCCAGAACCCTAAAGCCAAAACCCTAAACGCCAGAAACCCTCGAATCGTCGTCCGCCTCGCCGGCCGTCTATGGACGGCTGGTTGAGGGGGGAGAGGGAACTCGCTTACCTGCGCCGCAACCCGAAGAGTCGCAAGAGGAGCAGGATTCCAGAAGCTCGCACTCCCGATTCTCCCACGAGAGTAACGCTGTATCTCTGCCTTCTTTTTCCGCATTCTTTTCGGAGAGTTTAGTTTTGCTTGGTGAGTGTTTTGCCTTGCGCCGAGATGGATCGCTACACGAATATGGACTATTCGTTGCAGTTGGAGTCGGTAGCTGGAACCTCTTCTAACCCTAAACCCTAAGCCCTAAACCCGAAACCCGAAACCCGAAACCCGAAACCCGAAACCCTAAACCCTAAACCCTAAACCCTAAACCCCAAACCCCAAACCCCAAACCCTAAACCCTAAACCCTAAACCCTAAACCCTAAACCCTAGACCCTAGACCCTAGACCCTAAACCCTAAACCCTAAACTAAACCCTGGACCCCATGACTCCAAGCCCTGAGCCCGAAATCCCTGAGCCCTAACCCCTTATCCCCCTGCACCCTGAAACCCTACAACCCTAAAACCCCTAAAACCCGAAACCTCCCAAAACAACCCCTAAGCCCTAAACCCCAAGCCCGAAGCCCTAAACCCCAAACCCGAACCCCTAAACCCCAGACCGCAAAACCCTAAACCCTAGGCAAGATCCCCCCTAAACATCCCTAAACCCCTAAACTCCAAAACCCTAAACTCCTATCTCCTAGTCCCCAAACACAAAACCCCAAACCCTAGGCAAGCTCACCATTGGATGGCCGGAGGGCACCCAGGTGTTCATCAAGCCGCGGACACTGAGCAATGTTAGGGGCGAACTCTAAACCCTAAACCTTGAACCCTAAACCCTAAACCTGTCAGAGTTTAGGGTGTTAGGGTCTTGTGTAGGGTCTGTTTTTGTTTTCGGTGTTAGGGTTGTACAGGGTGTAGGGTTTCTTGTAGGGTTGTAGGGCTTCGGTGTTGAAGGCTCATCACCTTGTGTACAGTGTATGCGATTATGGGACCGTTTCCTTCAACAAAACAGGACACGGGCGGTGGAGTGGTTTCGGCTTGGGTTTGAGGCTGAGGGTGTGGGTTCGGACCTTCATGAATGCTGTTCGGTTTAATAAACCCTAAACCCTAAACCCTAAACCCTAAACCCTAAACCCTAAACCCTAAACCCTAAACCCTAAACCGCACAGTTTAACTTGCCGAGTCCCTGAGGAAGAAGGAGTTGGATGCAGAGGCCATGGACCAGCTGGTAACTTTGTCCGCGTGCTTTCACACCCGCAGAGTGGTGGCCTGTCCGAATTCTGGGGTTTAGGGTTTAGGGTTTAGGGTTTGTTCCTGCTAGCCCTAATGCCTTGAACCCCAAAAAAACCTAAAGCCTGAAAACCCTCAACCCCCCCCCCCTAGAGCCCTAAACCCCAAAACCCTGAAACTAAACCCCTAAAGCCTGGACTATGAGTTGGGGTATTTGAAGCTTCCAACAGAGGCAATTTTGATACTCTTTGACGTTAACAAAGTGCAGGTTGCCTCCGAGCCTGTCGGCTGTGAGACACCCGGTTAGCTCTGCAAGTACTGCATGCTTGGTAAAGACCCGGTTCCAAGCACCCGAAACCCGGAAAACTCCAACCCTAGATCTTAAGCCCTAGGCCCTACGCCCCTCAGACCCTAAAACCCTCAACCCTAAACCCCAAACCCTAAATCTTACACCATGCTGTTCTCCTTGGACCTCGGGGCAGATTCATGCAGGTGTTGCGAATGAGCAACCTTCCCTACTGTTTGCAGAAGAACCCAAACAGAATGAAACATAGTAATCCCTATATTGCCCTTGTAAGGTTATTTTTTGGAGGTTCTTAAGCAGTTAGTAGTTCCCAAGTCGTCGGACTGCTTATGCTGTTATTGAAGTTAGGCTGAAGGTGCCATTCGAAGGAAACGACGGTGTGAACTAGGCATTATGGTGTTTCTGCTTCAGTGCCCGAAACGTCGTCCAGCTTTCCGGTAGATAGACTCCAACCTTTCCGCCCCCCCCCCCCCCCTCATACCTTTAGGGTTTAGGGTTTAGGGTTTAGGGTTTAGGCCCTCTGCATGTGGACTTTTATGACCCGCATCCTGGTTAGTGCCTCCTACATGAGGCACCCAGCCCTAGACCCCAATCCCTAAACTCCTCCTCCTGCAGCGATCCTTTCCCCTGAGCCCTGAACCCTGAACCCTAAACCCTAAACCCTAAACTTTCAGCCCTGAACCCTAAACCCTAAACCCTAAACCCTAAACCCTAAACCCTAAACCCTACACTTTCAACCCTACACTTAAGGGTTCGGGTCAGCACAGGACTACCTGCAGATGTTCACTACAAGCGCCTCTCAGACTGGATAGCAGCGAGGTCGGTCGAGTTTAGGGTTTCAGGTTTTGGGTTTGGGGTTTTTAAGTTTGGAGTTTAGGGTTTGGGGTTTTGGGGTGGGGGGTTTAAAGTTTGGAGTTTAGGGTTTCGGGTTTTGGGTTTGGGGGTTTACAGTTTGGAGTTTAGGGTTTCGGGTTTGGGTTGGGGGGTTTAAAGTTTGGAGTTTAGGGCTTCGGGTTTGGGGTTTAGAGTTTTGGGGTTCAGGGCTTCGGGTTTTGGGGCTTCAGGTTTAGAGTTTAAAGTCTCGGGTTTTGGATTTAGGGTTTCGGGTTTGGAGTTTAGGGTGTCGGGCTTAGACTTTAGGGGTTCGGGCGTGGGGTCTAGGGGTTTAGGATTTAGAGTTTCAGGGTTCAGGGTTTAGGGTTTAAGGGTTTGGGGCTAAGGGAGCAGGGCTGAGATGCCTGGTTTAGGGTTTAGGGTTTAGGGTTTAGGGTTCAGGGTTTAGGGTTTAGGGTTTGGGGTTGGCAGAATCACGAGTCTTCATGTTTTTGATCTGGGTTTTTGGGCGTTTTGAGGTTTGGTTTCTGTTTCTTTGAGGTGTGTTTTTCCTGTTAACTCTCAAGCCCCAAGCCGTAAACAAAAAAGACAAAACACATAAGCCCTATTGCCTATAAGCCTGAAATCCCATACTAGGTACTTGGGCTATGTCCATATTTTCTCTACTGGGGTTGCAAAAACATGTTTAGGAATCTTGTTCACATGGCTTACATGGCCTAACCTGGTATAAGCCCTCAAGCCTACTTGAAGGTTCATGGTACTCATCAACCAACTATAACTGTACTTACCAACCCCAATTGTTCCCATATTAGGGCACTCAAGGGGCTTATAAGCGGGCTCTACGTACAGGTATATTTGGTTAACAAGTATATAACATAAACCTCCAAGTATGCCCCAAGACGGCGGGCCAAAAAGTTTTCCCCTAAAGCCTAAACCCTAAGCCCCAAAACGACGGGCCAAGAGGTCTTCCGAAAGCCTAAACCCTAAACCCCTAAACCCCTAAACCCCTAAACCCCTAAACCCCTAAACCCCTAAACCCCTAAACCCCTAAACCCCTAAACCCCTAAACCCTAAACCCCTAAACCCCTAAACCCTAAACCCTAAACCCCTAAACCCCTAAACCCTAAACCCTAAACCCTGTTTGCTTAGAGTTGAGGATCCTTCCTGGAGGATCGGGAGGGTACAGATCGCCAGGTAAAACCGTTGCAACCAGGTAAAACCGTTGCAGCCCTAGAGGTAAGTTTTGGGTTCAGGGTTTAGGGTTTGGGGTTTAGGGTTTAGGGTTTAGGGTTTGGGGTTTAGGGTTTAGGGTTTAGGGTTTAGGGTTTAGGATTTAGGGTTTAGGGTTTAGGATTTAGTAGGGCTTAGGGGTTCAGGGGTTTAGGGACTACTGTTGAAGACTCTCACACTTCCAGGCCTTTAGGTGGGTGGACAAGGGTCTGGGAGCAAGGTGTCAGGGGCTTTGGGTTTAGGGTTTAGGGTTTGGGGTTTAGGGTTTAGGGTTTAGGGTTTAGGGTTTAGGGTTTAGGGGGCTTCAGGGCTTTGGGGCTTTGGGTGTTATCGGGGGTGCCGGGTTTGGAGCTTCTGCATTCGTGCCGTAAATTGGTCTCCTCAAGCCCACGCCCGAACCTCAAGCCCTAAACCCTAAACCCCAAACCCTCGACCCCTAAACCTTAAACCCCGAACCCCTATGCCTCAAACCCAGATTCAAAACCCCTTGAGTAAGCAATATACCCCTAGGGTACATTCCGTATATTTACCTAGTAGTAAAGTAGGTGACCTTTATTTTTTTTGGGGTAATGTAGTCCCCTTATAAGACCAAAAGGTAAACCTTTAGTTCTGCCAGGTTACTGGACAAGTAAGATTACAGGGGTTTCTGGAAGATCTGGGACACTAAGCCTTAAACCCTAGACCCTAAACCCCAAACCCTAAGCCCTAAACCCTAAACCCAAGGAGTCACTCCTGGGCAAGTTCTATCACACTTGGACAAAGTCCACGAGAGAGGCGCCCGGTTGGCCCTGTTGAGGTTCACGGTTTTTGGTCCTTGGAAAACTGTAAAGGTTTAGGGTTTAGGGTTTAGGTAGGGTTTAGGGTTCAGGGTCTAGGGTTTAGGGTTTAGGGCTAGACCGTATGGGCGCTTGGGTTGCATAGGTTCGAGGAGGGGGAAAGAAGGGGCCCCCTGTTAAGGGCGCATTTTGGGGGACCATGTAACTACCCTCAGAGTGGAGGTCTTAGGCTTCAGCAAGCTCTAAATCATCTATCCAATTAACCCGAAACCCTAAACCCTAAACCCTAAGCCTAAACCCTAAACCCTAAACCCTAAATCCTAAACCCACGAACCCTCAATCGCTCCGAACACCATGGACTCTTGCACTTGAAAGGTCTTGGGCGTCTTGTTCCGGCAGCCCACCTCCCCAACCCATTTAGGGGTTGCAGCAGCGTTTTAGGGTTTAGGGTTTAGGGTTTAGGGTTTAGGGTTTAGGGTTTAGGGTTTAGGGGTTTCTGGGCTGAGGTCTGAGGGCTGAGGGTTGAGAGTTCAGCATTGTATGAAGGCTACACAGTCTGGGTTGAGGGAACTTTCACGAGCTTCGCGTTCTAGACAGGTCATGTCTTGCGATCTCGCAGAACCCTAAATCCTAGACCCTAAATCCTGAACCCTAAACCCTAACCCGAACCCCCAAACCCTAAACCCCCGAAAACCTGCAAGTTCTTCCTAATGCAAGTCCTTCACTTGCTTCTGTCAGGGGCCCTTTAGGCTTAGGCAACCTCCGACCCTCGTTCCCTCTCAAGGGCTTAGGGTTTAGGGTTTAGGGTTTAGGGTATTGAAACAAGCAGTAGCCCATCCGGGTGCTAGGCGACAGAGAAGTTCGAGAACATGTTCTGCTCGCAGTTTGCGGCGCTGATGGTGATGGTGTCTCGGTTGCCGACAACCCTGAACCCTAAGCCTTAAAACCCAAAAACCTGAAAAGCCTAAACCTTGAAACCCTACACCCTATGCCTAAACCTGCAACCCAAGCCCTAAACCCTAAACCCGTACCCCTAAACCCTTATGGGTTTAGGGATTAGGTCCACTGAGGCCTGCCGCAAGTACTGGATACGACCCAGGAGTTCCAAGGTTGAGGGCTTGATGGATCCCAACGATCCTCCAACTGCAGCCCCTTAACTCGAAGGTTTAGGGTTCAGGGTTTAGGGCTTAGGGCTTAGGGCTTAGGGTTTAGGGTTTAGGGTTTAGGGCTTATAACCCGAAACTCCCAATGCTCGGATGTGTGGCAGGTCTGGGATGGATCGCTTCAGATGAACAGGCGCCGCCACCTGCAAAACATGGTCGTCCAGGGTTTAGGGTTTAGGGTTTAGGGTTTAGGGTTTAGGGTTTAGGGTTTAGGGCGTGTCTGCGGGGGGTGGGATGGGGGGGGGGGGGGGTTCCACTTGCGGAATACAAAAGAATCTAGGGTTTAGGGTTTGGGGTATATTTTCATTTGCGGTTGTTTAAAGGGCTTTAGGGTTTAGGTTTTAGGGTTTGGGGTGTCATTAACTTGGAAAATGCCCGTCTGGAGGCTACTTTTGCAGTACTTGGAGGTTCAGGGGTACCTAGAAGGATGATTAAGTAGGGTAAAAGTTTGGTAGACCTTTGGCCACATCTCAAACCTAAATCACCCCAAACCCCAAACCTCAGACAAACTACTACCCCATCTATCTAAGCTATGGAGTATAAGGAGTACATCTCATCTATACCCCTATACTAGTATGTGTATATAGCCGACATACCTAAAAGCCTAAACACAGGCGCCACCCTTGGGACCTCGTAAGGTTCATGGCGTTCACGATTTGGCACCTTGCATCCTGCCAAGGGACAACCCTAAAGCCTAAACCCTAAACCCCAAGCCCCTAAACCCTAAACCCCAAGCCCCTAAACCCCTAAACCCTAAACCCTAAACTTTGCATCCTGCCAAGGGACAAGACCATCACGCCTGTGAACACATCCGCTGTGCGCATGCACTTTGCAGGTGCCTGCTTCGGATTTTGGAACTAGGGTTTAGGGTTTAGGTTTAGGGTTTAGGGTTTAGGGTTTAGGGTTTAGGGTTTAGGGTTTAGGGTTTAGGGCTCAGGGCTTACTGAGATTGTAAGATTGAAGGTGGGTGCCCAAACAAGCGGCAGGGCCTAAGCCTGCGGAAGAGAACGCCTAAACCCCAAAGCCCTAAACCCTAAACCCTAAGCCCTAAACCCTAAACCCAAAACCCTAAGCCCTAAACCCTAGACCCTTACAGAGGTACCAGAGTTGTTGCCCAATTTTCTGCTGAGTTGCGAAGAACGGCTCGGGAAACTTCGGGTGAGCCGTTCCTTCCTTGTCAAATTTGGGGTTGGGGCTCAGGGTTCGGGGCTTATAGGGTTTAGGGTTTAGGGTCTCGGGTAATCGGCTGCGTAGGGGTTTTGGGTGTCACAAGCTTCTCCTTGCCGGGCAGTCTTTTAAATGTCTTTAAACGAACTGGCCTCTGAGCTGTTCTTGCTTCTCCGCCATGTGCTCTTTGCTCTCTCAGTTACAGTGGAATACAAAGTCAGGTGCGCGCACACAAGAAGGCCGCTCGAAGTTCTCGGATTATCCACGAGAGGTCTAGGGTGCAGAGCTTACAGGTTTTGGGCGCAGGACCCCAAACCCTAAACCCTAAACCCTAAACCCTAAACCCTAAACCCTAAACCCTAAACCCTAAACCCTAAACCCTAAACCCTAAACCCCGGCGAGGTGCCAGGGAGCTGCTCCCCGGGGACTTCGACCCCGGGGACGTCCTCAGAATCGAGAACGGCCACTTCGACGAGACGTGCCCCACCCAAAGCCCTAAACCCTAAACCCTAAACCCTAAACCCTAAACCCTAAACTTGCCTTCAGGATTGTACGGTTTACGGTTGACGTCGGGTCAAGGGTTTTTTGGGTTTTTGAGTTTAGGGTTTAGGGCCAAGCCTAGGGTTCAGGGTTTAGGGTTTAGGGTTTAGGGTTTAGGGTCTAGGGTTTAGGGTTTAGGGTTTAGGGTTTAGGGTTTAGGGTGTTCCAAAGTGCCGCGGTCCCGACCCGCGCCAGTGGTGGCGGGTCGGGCCGCCTCGGTGCAGCGGATCCCACCCCAGCCACCCAAACTGCCGCCTTTTTCGGGTTTAGAGCGGTCTACCCTCCACGGCCCCCCTATCAAGGGGGCTTACACCTCGAGTCTCCCCGCTGGCCGGGGTGGGACGTGTTGACTGCTGCTGTTGCTTGAGCCTACACTTTCCTGGATCAACAGGGAGCGGGACAATCTGTTTCACCCATACTGTGCTTAAGACACCCTCAAGCCCAATTCCGGAATCAAGCTCATCCATATGGCAGAATGGCGAAGGCCAAGCGCGGAAGGCCCGGCCACCCGCTGGCGCAAGGGCTTCTTTGGCCCAACAACCCAAGGGCAGCCCTGGCGGGGGCAACTGCGGGGGCGACCCTGGCGGGGGCAACCCTGGCACGGGCAACCCTGGAAGGGGCAAGGCGAGGTCTTTCTTATTTCTCTCTCTACATATATATATATATATATACATATATATGTCAACCTTGGCGGGGACAACCCTGGCGGGGCCCTGGCGGGGGCGACTACTAATGGGAAACCCTGGCAATTAACTAATAGAGAACTTTGACAGGGCCCTTCAAGCATCTGGGGCCCATATGGCACTTGAAGCCCTGCTCGGCAACTAAACAAACCTTCAGAGAGAAGGACGACGAAGCCTCGCCAGCGCGCGAAGAGGACGAGGTGGGTAGGGCCGTCGCAGAGAAGGTGCACAATTCCTGAGTAGGCGACGTGAGGAGGCGCGGAACCCTGACAGGGCAACCCGGCGAGGGCAATGTCACCCTGGCGGGGGCAACCCTGCCGAGGGCAACCCTAACTCGGCGGCAACCCTCGCGGGGGCAACGCTGGTGGGGGCAACCCTGGCAGGGGTAAAACTGGGGGCAACCCGGCGGGGTTGCGATAAAAACCATTAAATCTACTGGACGTCTTAATTATAAAATAGAATGACAATGAAAGACTTCTCATAAAGTAGAATAGGATGAAAGATAATGAATCCTGCATTTTTATTTGGTACAGCTTTTAGCATAGCATATTGGCATAAGAAATACCATTCAGGTACGATATGTAGAGGAGTAAGTAATCCACATGCTTCTACTGCATTCACTGGATGTGAGAAAGAAGAGAAGCCGAAATGAATTTGAAGAAGATATAGATCGAAAATTAATATCTTTCCATAGAAATCTTTACTAATACTGAAAGGAAAAAATGCCATTTCAGTATTAGTGGAATTCCTTAAAGGAATATTAGAAGATAGAAAATGTAGATTAAAAATTATGAAAAATGGCGGGGACAACCCTGGGGCATCCTGGCGGGCAACCCTGGCGGGGGCAACCCTGGCGGGGCAACCTGACAGGGCGGGGGCAACCCTGGCGGGGGCAACCCTGGCAGAGGCAACCCTGGTGGGAGCAAAACCTCGGAGACAACCCTGGTGGGGGCAACCCTGGCGGGGGCAACCCTGGCAGGGGCAAGGTGAGGTATAAACATATTTATATATATATGTCTGGACCCTGGTGGGGGCCACTAATGGAGAACTTTGGCAGGGCCCTTCATACAGAAGGACGACGAAGCATACAGGTGCACAATTCCTGAAGAGGCGGCGAGGCCAATTTCGGGGGGGCAACCGGAGGGGGCAACCCCAGTAAGCTGGCGGGGACAACCCTGTCACCCTGGCGGGGGCAACCCTGGCGGGGGCAACCCTGGCAGGGCAACCCTGGCGGGGGCAACCCTAGCGTAAACCGATCCTGCAACCCTGGCGGGGGCAACCCTGGCAGGGGCAACCCTGGCAGGCTGGCGGGGGCAACCCTGGCGGGGGCAACCCTGGCGGGCGACCTGGCGGGGGCAACGCTGGCGGCGGAGCAACCCTGGCGGGGGCAGCCCTGGCGAGGCAACCCTGGCGGGGGCAACCTGGTGGGGGCGCAACAGCTTCTTAGGCCCGACCTCCCCCGCCGGGGTCGCGCGTCGGGGGTTTAGGGTTAATCCATTATTACATTGTGCCCTATGGCTAGCAGGGATGCATCAGGTGTGGCAAGCTCGATCTGCTTGGCAAAGCAAGCAGATCTCGAAGCGGTAGCGTTCAGTTGTACCGGCCGCCGCCTGGCGCGGGCGGCCTATGGTTTAGGGTTTAGCAGCTGAGGTTAGCTTTCTTCAGGTGTAGGGGGTTTGCGAAGGGGTAGCATGGGCTTCCTAGCCCTAAACCCAAAGCCCTAAACCCGAAACCCTAAACCCGAAACCCTAAACCCTAAGCCTAAACCCTGAACCCATGCCGTGGTTGTTGGGCGTTTGGCTTGGGGTAAAGGTTTCTCTGGATTTGGGGGTTTAGGACTTAGGCTGCTTGTAGGGTTTGGGGTTGGGGTTTAGGTGTTCCGGGCTTTGGGATTGGTCTACTCTGAGAGGGCTTATAATTAAAACTACTTTGCTTAGGAACCACACAAAATATATTCCTCATAATTTATAAGGGCAAGACTATTCTTCATGTTTTGCTGGGAGGGGGGTTCTTAAGCAAGTAGTAATGTAGGATTTAGGGTTTAAGGCTCAGGGTTTAGGATTAGTGGGTACTGGATTTAAGACTCTGTGATGTCTTATTACTCTTATGAGTCCGGTTACCTTTAGAATCTCCAAGAACCCCAGTCCTTACAGTTTGGGGCGGTTCACCCGAAACCTATATAAACTCCTGTTAGGCCCGGCTCGGAGCTCTTCGTGCAGCTGGTATCAACTCCAGATTCCCTATGATCACTAAAACCCCTTAATGAAAGAATATGCCCGAATTCAGAAGAAGTATCCCTAGTATAAAGTAGGGTCTATTCCTTAATTAAGGGGTTTTGGAAGATCTGGGCAGGTATCAACTCCAGATTCCCTATGATCACTACCAGAAGTACGACGATCTGGCTGCGCGGCAAGAAGCCGAGTCCTTGTTTGTCCGCGGCCAGGACGGGAATGCTGCCGGTCTTTTGGGTTGTAGGGTTTAAACTTAGGGTTTATGGTTTAGGTTTTAGAGTCTGGGGTGTAGGATTGGAGTCTTAAAGCCGAATTCTTTGTTCCTGAAGGATGGGGGCAGGGCGGGCGTGAGGTTCTTAAGGAGGGGGGTTCATGGGTTGGGGGGCCGGGAATAGATCCTCTAGGGAAACCCTGACCTGTAATTAGGGTTTAGGGTAAGTAAACAAGCAAGTAAAACAGCAAGCCTGTGCCCCTCATTATTCCAAGGTTGGAACCATGGGCCCTTAGTATGGTCCCTTACCCCTTTTAAAGGGATTGAAAGGAATCCGAAGTATGGGCCCTTATTCTGTAAAAAAGTATATAAGGGTCATAAAACAGGGGACCCAAATTAAGGGCCCATAGTTCGGATCCCCTCTTCATTGTCCGTCTTTGGGAATCGGTGGCTTGAGCGATCACGCCCCTGCCCTAGAAACGCTCAACTATGACCCAGAGTGGGCCCTGGTAGGGTTTTAGGGTTTAAGGTTCAGGGATACTATAAATGACCCAGAGTAGACCCTTACTCCCTCCTTTATAGGGTTGAGCTTCCCTGAAAAGCCCCTCAAAACCAAGAAGGGTACCCTTTTTCTTCCTGGCTACTCTTGGGCCTCTTGGGTACCTAAAGCCCTAAAACCCTAAAACCCTAAAACCCTAAAACCCTAAAACCCTAAAACCCTAAAACCCTAAAACCCTAAAACCCTAAAGCCCTAAAGCCCTAAAGCCCAAATCCTAAACCCCCCAAAGCCAACCCTGCCAGACGAAGAACGATCTCATGCGAACATGCCTCGCAAAGCTTCCGTCCGTGGAGTGCCTCGAACGGAAGCGGATGCATAGGTTCAGGGTTTAGGGTTTAGGGTTTAGGGTTTAGGGTTTAGGGTTTGGGGTTTAGGGTTTAGGGTTTAGGGTTTCGGAAGCCCGACTGCCCTAAGCCCTATGCACCCTACAATCCTGGAAGTGACCTACACACTTCACCCTACACATCCCCCCCCAAACCCTGCACCCCTAAACCTTTCCTACACTTTGTACGCCCGAAGCGCGTATATGAACCCCTTCAACCCTGTAAGCCCCGCGAGCCTAGAAACCCTGTCGGCCCACACGCGATTGATAGGAAAGTATACAATGATTAAGAGCACCCCTAAACCCTGAACCCTAAACCCTAAACCCCACAAACAAACATCATGCCATTCTCGTACGTCGTAGGCTCTTTTTCCCCTTGTTTTAGGGTTGGGGTTCTCTTGTAATCCCCGTAAAACTAAAAAGGGCACCCTGTTCACTCCTAGGCTACTCCTGGGTCTAGTGTGTTAGGACGCATTGGAAGATCTAGACATCTAAAGGGTGTTTAATGAGTTTATGGTTTGACTAGGGGTTGTGTGGTTTAGTTGAGTTGGGGTCTAGAGTTTAAGTTTTCAGGTTTTAGGTTTGCAAGGTGGGTTTGGGTTTAGGGTTTAGACGCTGATTGTCAGGTATGTCAACGAGCACTTGCCGACGTTTGCACACAAAATGCAGGAATGGCTTCTCGCAAAGACAGAATTACAAGGTAGTGTTGCTTCTTTTGGCTTCGGGTTCTAGGATGCCCAGTAGCACCCTTATTCCCTTTTTTGGGGATTTCGGTTCCCTTATAAACCCCTTTAAGCAAAAAGGGCACCCGTTTTAAGCCTAGGTTACTGGGCAGCCCAGGGTTTAGGGTTGCCCTACACCACAAAAAGGCAAACATCCAATGTAACGCGAGCCTCTTCAAGTCTGCAGAACATTGTAGTCCCCCTTTTTGCGGGGTGTCCGACAATTAGCACAGCCTAACCCCTAAACCCTAAACCCTAAACTCTATAAACCCGAGAACAGCCCTGCGTCGCCGTTCAACGCTCCCAGGCTAAACCCTGAACCCTAAACCCTGAACCCCAAACCCTAAACCCTGAGCCCCTAAACCCTACCTTAAACTTAAGAACCCAAAAACCTACTTTTTGGTAGGTTACCTAAAATATCCTCTAAGGGCTTGTAAGAAGAGCCTACTGAGAAGTAGGTTTTGGGTTCTTAAGGTACACCCTAAACCCCAAACCCCTAAAACTCTGCACCTAAACCTAGCCCTAGATCCCAAGAAACCCAAAACCCTGCACCCTAAACCCTAAACCCCAAACCCTAAAACCCAAACAAAGCTTCTGGTGGTGCCGTGCCCCTGGTTCAAGCATTGACCGCTTGGGCTGTTGTTTGATCCTCTCCTCTCTCGGATCCAGTTCCCGAAAGGGTCCATGTTCAGGGTTATAGGGGAGGGTTTAGGGTTTAGGGTCTAGGGTCTAGGGTTTAGGGTTTAGGGTTTATATGCGCGGGCCCCAAACCTGTATCCCCCTCGATACATTTTTTCTTTTTTGTTTATATAAAACCCAAGAGGATATTAGATTCGTTTTTAAATTAAGGTTCTAAGGGGAGTATAGAAACTCTATATAGGAGGTACTTCTATCGTTTAAGCATTTTGGGGTTTGAGGGTTCAGTGTCACACTGTTTGCGTTTAAGCGTTTAAGGGTATCAGGATTCAAGGGTTCAAGGTACTGTACACCTCACCAACCAACACCGATTTAGGTTCTGCCTAGGAACCCTACAAGGGGTTTCTACCGTAAGAACTCCAAAACGAGTTGGTTTTGGGTTCTTCGACCCTGAACTCCAAACCGTGAACCCTAAACGGGGTTCTGTCGAAAGAAACTACAAAAACGAGTTCCCAAAAACCTAGTGCCTAAACCCTAAACCCTAAACCCTAACCCCTAAACCCTAGGAATCCTTTGGCAAGGTTGCACAAGCACACCTGCGACACAAAGTGTGGAGCATATCACATGGAGCTTCCGGTGCCTGGCTTCAAGGTTTGGAGTTCCCGTCGGGGATCGTGTGGCTTTAGGGTTTAGGGTTTAGGGTTTAGGGTTTAGGGTTCAGGGTTCAGGGTTTAGTCAGGGGAGGGGACGCTTGGATCAAATGAGCCACATGGGAGGCTTGGGACATCGCGTTTAAACCCACACTCCTGGCACACGCTAGTTTTTCGGGTACCCTTCAAACCCAGGAGCACAAGAAACCGCATCCATACCAATATGTTTATTTCATGTATCAAGGGTCTAGGGTTTGCTTCGGTTTGCACTGAAACTGTCTCACGGTATTTCAATGGAACGTCTGATCCCCCGAACTACTTGACCCCCAACCCCTATCAACCCAAGATGCTGGGACACTCAGTTGCTTTTTACGACTACCCTAAACCCTACACCCTAAACCCTAAACCCCACAGGGAAGATGTGAAACATGCGCTCCCAAGGGGTGCAGGAGTCGCTGGGGTCTTCGCTCGGCGGGTTCCTCCAATTTCCCTCAGCCCTAAACCCTTCATGCCAAACAAACCTGAGGGTTTAGGGTTTAGGGTTTAGGGTTTAGGGTTTAGGGTTTAGGGTTTAGGGTTTAGGGTTTAGGGTTTAGGGTTTAGGGCCAAAGCCCCGAGCTGTCCTTATGAGCTGTGGAAAATCCCCAGTCTTCCAATCTCGCTTCACGAAGTCAATCAAGGATAATGGTCCCCAAGTTAGGGTTTAGGGTTTTGGGTTTAGGGTTTAGGGTTTAGGGTTTAGGGTTCAGGGTTTAGGGCTTAGGGTTTAGGGTTTAGGGTTTATTTGTGGTGATTTTCTGTAACTTTAGATCCTGAGCTTCTTTTTTTCTCATAAGGCAGCTTTAATGTTTACTACCCTCCTAAGGTAGCCAAGCCAAGTTTGTTTTTGAGGATCCTTGTGACTGTTCCTCTTTTCTCTAGGGGGCTGGAAGGTTCTTGGTCTTTAAACCCAAGGCCAAGACGCTGCCGAGGCGACCCGCGGCGGGCCGAATGTGACCTGGGAGATCTTCTCGGGCTGGGGTGAGGCAAAGCGTCCTTTGGGATTCCTTCGCCTGGGGGTTTAGGGCTTAGGGTTTAGGGTTTGGGGTTTAGGGTTTCGGGTTTGGGGTTTAGGGTATGGGGTTTGGGGCTTAGGGTGTAGGGATTAGGGTTTAGGGTTTAGGGATATATGTATTATATATATATATATGGTTTAGGTGAAAAATAGATCTTTCCTATTTTTCCATGCCGTGCCCATGTGCCCACCCCAAGGCCTGAAAGCGGTGCAGGGCGCGGATTGATCCATCAGTCCGAAGCCCTAACCCTAAATCCTAAAACTTGAAACCCTAAACCCTAAATCCTAAACCCTAAACCCTGAACCCTGAACCCTGAACCTTAAACCCTGAAGGATCCTTAGTGGAGTGAGGTTTAGGGTTTGGAAGTTGCGTCTCAGGGAGTGCGAAGACCATTGGGGAACAAGTTGGGTTTAGGGTTTAGGGCTTAGGGTTTAGGGCTACCTGCCCCTTTTGGACATCTCAGCCCGATTTCCCGAACTCCGGACCCTAAACCCTCAGCCCTAAACCTGTGGCGCAGGGAGAAAGAGCCCAGCAGGACTATCACCACAGGCAGGGCGGAGGGTTTAGGATTCTAGGGTTCAGGATTTCGAGTTTACAGGGTTTCGGGCTTAAGGATTCTAGTTGGGGGGTTTAGGGTTTGGGGGTTAGAGGTTTTTTGGGGCTTTTCTCCTCGCAGGCTCTCGTGTAAAATTCACGCCCTGCCTACTTCTCAGAGAATTGTGCAGAGTGTTTCTGAGGGTTTAGGGTTTAGGGTTTAGGGTTTAGGGTTTAGGGTTCCCCAAACCAAAGACTGCAATAGGATCGGGTTCATCGTCTTTTGGTTTGCTTCGGCTGTTGCCTTTTAACGTCGGGGGCCCAAGGGAGCCCTAAACCCCAAACCCGAACCCCGAACCCCAAACCCCCTCAACCCTACAAACCCTAAGTCCTAAGCCCTAAACCCGAAACCCTAAGCCCTAAACCCTAAACCCCTCCGCAGGTTCTGTATGGCCGACTGTGCCGTCGTTGAGGCCGGCAGCGAGTCATGCTCTCATCGAGGCCGAGTACCGACCGCTTAAGCTAGTGTTTAGGGTTTAGGGTTTAGGGTTTAGGGTTCAGGGTTTAGGGTTTAAGCAGAAGCAATAAGGAGTCTACAAACATGGTTTTCCAGAATCCCCCTAGGCTTGTAGGGGCCCTTCTACCCCAATGGTAGGATCCTTAGTGGTTTCTGCGGCCCTATATAAGCACGGATCCCAATTCCTAAGCCCTTGCAAGCGGGTTTGGGGTTGTAAGGGTTCAGGGCTCTTGTAAAAGGACGGAGCCTGAGTTTCGTTACCATACTTGAGCCGCGGTTTCTCGGGCGCCTTATCAAAGTCAAGTACGAAACTGTACCCCTAAACCCCAAACCCTAAACCCTAAACCCCAAATCGCAGATTTTGGGGATCGGTCCTTCAGCATAACCTCCAAGCATGCGGAACGTTTCGTGGAAGCAGCTGCTCCCTGATTCTCCGTCTTCAAACGGGTCCTCAACTTATGAACCTTCCAGCTCTAAACCCTAAGCCCTAAACCCTAAACCCTAATGTTGGACCTGCTTTAATAAGTTACCCCCCCCCCCCCCTCAACAGTCGCGACCCTGAATAAAAAAAAGGCCCCAAACAGTCGGGGGGGGGGGTGGGGGGGGGGGCAGAGAAATGAGCTCTCTTCTTAGTTTGGGATCTGGGAACTTGACTCAAAAACCATTTGAAAAAAACAGGCCCGGCCCGAAATCTTTTCATTATTGCGGACCCCCAAAACAGAGGGTCCAGATCCTGAATAGCCGGAAAACTTTTCATAATAGCGGCCCCCTAGAATATTGCGGGTGCAACATTACACCCTAAGCCCTAAGCCGTAAATCCTAAACCCTAAACCCTAAACCCTACACCCTAAACCCTAAACCCTAACAGGCAGTGAGCATCGGCCCCTGGCCCTTTGGCCGAAAAACCCTAAGCCCTGAATCCTAAAGCACTGTGGAAGATCAACAACTAGACGATTAGGGTTTAGGGTTTAGGGTTTAGGGTTTAGTGTGACCACTGCGAACGGTAAAGACGCCGCTCGGTCCTCTGCGTGCAATGCGACAGGCAGATGGACGGATGCAGGGGGGTTTATGGGGTTTAGGGCTTATAGGGCTTAGGGTAACTAACGACAAGTAGACGCTGCGCCTGAAAGCAGACCCAACCAACTAAACCTTAAACCCTAAACCCTAAACCCTAAACCCTAAACCCTAGTTCTAAGGGGAGTATAGCCTTAAGGGCCTTAAGGAGGGCCCCTTCCAAGCCTGAGGGTACAACCTTTAGGGTCCAAGGGTAGAACACCTAGAGTGTAGGCTTCAGGGCTTCTTGCGTGTAGAGTGCGAGTGACTCAAAGCTTGGGCCCCTAAAACGACACTCCTTAGGTTGGGTTTAGGGTTTAGGGTTTAGGGTTTCGGGTTTAGGGTTTCGGGTTTCGGGTTTAGGGTTTAGGGTGTAGGGTTTAGGGGTTCAACAAGAGGCCAGCGAACGACCTGACCCTTGCATGAGCCTTAGTCTGTTAGCTTTGCGCCCATCTAATCCAAGATCTAGGGTTCAGGGTTGAGGGTGTTCAACGCTGAACCCTAAATTCCAAACCCTAAACCTTCAGGGTTTAGGTTTAGGGCTCTTGGTGTTCCGAACCCCTCCCCTCTCCACCGAGTGCAGGCAAGGGATTCAACAAGGTCGCCAAGCAAATGGCACCTCGGCGCAGCCGGGTTTAGGGTTGCAGGGTTTATGGGTTTAGGGTTGAGGGTTTAGGGTTTATGGGTTTAGGGTTGAGGGTTTAGGGTTTGCAGGGTTTATGGGTTTAGGGCTGAGGGTTTAGGGTTTACAGTTCGCAGGGTTTAGGGTGCGGTCCTCTCGCCGGAGTCCTGAGCGCACGGTTTTTGTTCAAGCCTAAGCTCCAAACTCTCAACCTTCATGGGACGCTACTTTAGAACAGCCACACATGAACGTAGATTTAATAGCCTGAGGCGCAAGCGCAAAGTTGCATCCACTTGCCCAGGGTTTATGTTTTAGGGTGGTTCAGGCTTGGGTGCAAGAAGGCCCTCCTCCCAGTGATTGGTGAAGCGTCCATCAGCTCCAGTTTTTGCATAGGTTCCCGACGGTTTCGCATTCTCAGAAACTCCTGCGTGACGGGAAGGAGAACCCCTCAACCCTAAACCCTAAACCATCTCGCGCCGGCCTCAGATGTAGGTGTCAGGGCTGCTTGGTCTGCTGGAACCCTAAACCCTAAACCCAAACCCCAAACCCTAACCCAAATTGTAGGATCATCTGTCCGTGGCTGCCACGGGTTCTGGTGGGGATACAAGGTAGGACTTTAGGGTTGTGAGATTTGGGCTCTGGGGTTTAGGGTTTAGGGTTTAGGGGTTTCCCTAAGGCTCCAGATAGCCCACAGTAGGTATTGTTTGCAGACTTTAGGGTTTAGGGTTTAGGTTTTCGACCCCAATGTAGGTATTATTTGCATAATTGGAGCCTTAGGGTTTAGGGCAACGAAGGCCTCGTTCTCCAAAGTAGGGTGCCAGTGACGCCAAGGTAGATGGCAAACTGCTCAAAGTATGCTGCCGCACCATCCGCTGTGCGTGGAACCCGTCCGCACACTTTCGAGAAGCTCGGCGGTGGTGGTCATTTTCCCCTAAACCGTAATTAAACCTCAAGCCCTATAGGCAAAAAGCTTGAGCGAAGCACTGCATACCCTCATCATCGAACCCTGAGGCCCCCAACCCTGGGCTCGAAACTTGAGCACATCTCCAGCTGACAGATCATTGCCTGCGAGCGCCCTCCGTTTTGCAAACGCGCGTGTAAGTATCGGCTTGGGTTTAGGCTTTCGGCGGGGAGCAACTCTGCGACAAGAGCTTGCTTTTGCGTTGTGGTGGATGGGTTGGTTGAACACGACGACGCGATGTTTGTAAGACCCTAAAACCTAAACCCTAAACAACCCTAAACCCGAAACCCTAAACGTCTGACATTTCTGGAAACTCTAAGCTCAAGTCCTGACGACCTTCACATGCCGAAGCCCTAAGCTATTTTCCGGGCAACAGTCACAGCCCAGATGCCCAGTAGTACCCTTATTCTTCTATATATATATATATATATTTTTTTTTTTTTTTTTATTGTTTTTTTTGCTTTGGGGGGGGGGGGGGTTTAGGGTTCAGGGTTTAGGGTTTAGGGTTTAGGGGGGTTTAGGGGGGTTTAGGTTCCCTTATAAACCTCTATATATGCAACAAAAATGGCTCCCTTTAATCCTGGGCTTCTGGGCGACCGAGCAAGATTCGTCACAAACCCAAGAAATCCCTAAACCCTAAACCCTAAGCCCTAGCTTCTTTGTATGTTACCTAAGAATTCCACAGAGGGCTTTGTAGTCAAAACCTACAAAAAAGTAGGTTTTGCGTTCCTACACCCTAAACCCTAAGCCCTGAACCCTATACCCTAAACCCTAAGCCCTAAACCCTAAATACCCTCCACTCTAAATCCTAACCCTAAACCCTAAACTCTGAAACCTAAGGGCCGCATGGCCAGCGAGGAGGACCTCCGCGAATTTCAGTCGAAACTGTCAGGCTCGAGACTCGCAGTGCCATCTCCTGGGGTTTAGGGTTTAGGGTTTAGGGTTTAGGCTTGGGGGTTTAGGTTTTAGGGTTTAGGGTTTAGGGTTTCGTTGGGTTGAGGGTTGAAGGTTTTGGTAGACCGAAACCATAAACCCTAATTCCTAAACCCTAGGGTTGCTTGAGGTTTTAGTAGCCCTGAGCCCTAAACCCTGTGTGGCTTAGGGTTAAGGGTTGTAGTAGGCCAAACCCTAAACCCTATACCCCAAACCCTAAATCACAAGCCCGAGAGTTTAGGGTTTAGGGTTTAGGGTTTAGGCTTTAGGGTTTAGGGTTTAGGGTTTAGGGGGGGTGTTACAGACTTCCCCAGATCGGATTACGACCTATGGACTCGGCACGGACGAAGACGAGGACGAAGACGAGGACGAAGACTTGCCAGAGGCCAGAGCATGGGCTGGGGATTCGAGGGTTTAGGGTTTTGGGTTTAAAGTTTAGGGTTTAGGGTTTAGGATATCAGTTCACCGCAAAGTAGACACTCAGGCAGTCTGACCCTCAGACACTCAGACACTCAAACGCTCAGAGAACTCAAACATTGAGCCATTCAGGGTCTTAGATATTCCCAAACAGTCAGTGGGTCAGGCAGTCAGACCACAGACACCCAGAAAGCTCATACAGTCGGAGCATCAGGCATTGAGACATTCAGACACTTGGAATACACAGACGTTCAGACACTCAGACACGTAGAAAACTCAGATTGTCAGACGGTCAGACATTCAATGTTCTGGACTGTAAGTAGATCTGGAGCGTCTGCGTGTCTGACCTGCTGAGTGTCTGACTATCTGTTTTTTCAGTTTGGGTCCCATTTGCGCGCTTCATCAGAAGGGGGTCTATTGCAGCATGTCCCGTATAGGTTAGCAACCGGAAATCGCCCATAGTCTCGGATTAACTCCCCATATCCTTGCGGTTCTTTGCTGTACCCTTTGAATTCCTTTGTCTTTTTTCGGATTAATGAGGTACCTAAACGTTAAGTTTTTGGCCATGTGGCCACGATGTGAAGGCTTCGGGTGTTGCATGACCTTTTGGTAGGGATGCCGCCCATCCACCTTTCCAAAAAAGCATGATCCGAAAACCATTAGCCCTGAACCCTGGTTTAGGGTTTAGGGTTTAGGGTGTCAGGATCAGCAAGCCCCGGAGCATCCCATGTTGCAGCGGAGGGCTCTTTGAGCGGAGCTTAAAGTGGGTTCGGGGTTGGGGGGTTAGGGGTTTAGGGGTTAGGGTTTAGGGTTTAGGGTTTAGGGTTTAGGGTTTAGGCTTTAGGGTTTAGGGTTTAGGGGTTAAGAGGTTAGGGGCTTAAGGTTTAGGGTTTGCACGCCGGGGGGGCTGCTTTCGCTGTGTCCATGCTTTGCAGGTTCCCAAACCCGAACCCTAAATCCTGGGCCCTAAACCCTAAACCCTGAACCCTAAACCCTAAACCCTAAACCCTAAACCCTAAACCCTAACCCTAAACTCTAAACGTTTCTGGGAGGATTTCCCACATCGCTGGCAGCATGACGCCTGGCAGACAGCAGCTGCCGGGGACGGCTTAAGTGTAGATGCCAAGGTTTTTTGGGGGCATGGGGGGGGGAAAACCCTAAACCCTAAACCCTAAACCCTAAACCCTAAAACCCTCTCCAGGAGGGTAGAAGTGGCTTCGGGGTGTTTGGGCTCATTTTTGGGGGCTTCGGGTGTAGGACTTCGGGCTTAGGAAGCTAGACACCTCCAGGCCCCTTAGGGTTTAGGGTTTAGGGTTTAGGGTTTAGGGTTTAGGGTTTAGGGTTTAGGGTTTAGGGTTTAGGGTTTAGGGTTTAGGGTTTAGGGGCAGGAGCATCCGAAGGCTTTTGAACTCGAAGCCCTGAAAGCCCGTTTGGGGTTAGGGTTTAGGGTTTAGGATTTAGGTCTTGGGGTTCAACAAAGGGTTTAGGGTTTAGGGTTTAGGGTTTAGGGTTTAGGGTTTTAAGTCTTGGGGTTTAACAGAGTGTTGCCGCTGTCAATGATCAGTTGGGGACTGAAAACGCTTAGCCGCCCAACAGCTCATGGACTCAGTTCTGTGATTCTGTTTATCAATGTGCAGGTTGCTTGGTTGGACCCTAAGCCCTAAGCCCTAAACCCTAAACCCTAAACCCTAAACCCTAGACCCTAAACCCGATTGGCTTCTTCGTAAGTTCTCTCTTGTAGTGTTGTGTCAACCGGAGGATCCCAAACCGCGCGTTGCGACGGCCTGCGGGCCCCCAAACCGCAGGGTTCAGGGCTGAGGGTTGAGGGCCAGTTTAGGGCTTAGGGTTTAGGGTTTAGGGTTTAGGGTTTAGGGTTTAGGGTTTAGGGAGGTTATATGGAGGGGAGGGGGAGGGTTCTGGGTATTCCGGCAGTTTGCACTCGAATGGCCGGTCTGAAGCCAAGCTCCCCCAAACTGTCCAGGCCTTCAGTGCAGGAGTACTGAGTGGCAGCTGACTTCGGCACTTTGATCCATGACCAGGGAGGAACGAACCCTAAACCCTAAACCCTAAACCCTAAACAATAACCCTAAACCCTAAACCCTAAACCCTAAACCCTAAACCCTAAACCCTAAACCCTAAACCCTAAACCCTAAACCCTAAGCCTAAACCCTAAACTCTAAACTCTAAACCCTAAATCGTCTTACGTGCACCCTCCGCTGGGCCCAAAGCCGCAAGTTCGGGGAGATCGCAATCCACGCCCTTTCTCGGCACACCCCCAACTGTCAGGCAATTTGAGGGTTTAGGGTTTAGGGTTTATTGTTTAGTTCTCTAAACCCTATACACCCTAGACCTAGACCCTGAACCCCGAACCCCTAGCCCCGAACCCGTTTCTGGCTGCCATGAGAACCCCTGACTCTGCAGTTTAACATAGGAGTTTAAAGGGGCCCTAAACCCTAAACCCTAAACCCTAAACCCTAAGCCCTAAACCCTAAACCCTAAACGCATAATTCCCAAACCCCAAACCCTAAAAGCCCTAAGCTCCCTGAAGCCCTAAAAGCCCTAAACCCCTTATATAGCAGACCACTCGCCCTAAACCCTAAACCCTAAACCCTAAACCCTAAACCCTAAACCCTAAACCCTAAACCCTAAACCCTAAACCCTAAACCCTAAACCCTAAACCCTCAGAAGGTTTGTGTTCGCACCTGGCTTGGCCCAGCCGCACGCTGCGAGCAACAAAAGTGGCGATGCCCTAAGCCCTTATTTTTGATTTTATAAAGGGTGTAGGGTTCAGGGTTTAGGGTTAGGGGTTAAGGGGTTTAGGAGTTTAGGGGTTTAGGGGTTTAGGGTTTTAGAATCACAAAGCCCTATGGACCCTAGTCCCGTAAGCCTCGGATCTCAAGGTACGGGGGTGGGAGTGGGTAGGGGGAGGTGCCTCCCCAACACAAGGATCTCCAGGACCTGCAAAAACCCCTAAACCCTAAACCCTAAACCCTAAACCCTCAACCCTCAACCCTCAACCCTAAACCCTAAACCCTAAACCCTAAACCCTAAACCCTAAATCCTACACGAGTCTCCACCCTAGAACCCTGTTCTGTACAGAGGAGTCTGTAGCTTCCCAGTTCTTTCTAGGGAGTGTGGCACTTGTATATCTAAATCAGTGTTAGGGATCCTTTTTACTTTTTGGGTTATGGGCTTTCTTATATATAAACAAAAAGGATCCTTTTTTCTTCCTAGGGGAACAGGGATTAACATATGGCTAGGACCCAGAGTAGGCCCTTGTTCCTTGTTTTTTGATGTAGAGTTTAGGGTTTAGGGTTTAGGGGTTTCGGGGTTTAGGGTTTAGGGTTTAGGGTTTGGGTTCCCTTATGATTCTGCCCTTTAGAACCAACAAAAGGCCACCCTTTTTGTTCCTCGGTTACTCTTGGGTATAGAAGAGTTTGCTCATTCCCAAACTCCCAACTCAGATCCGTTAAACCCTAAACCCTAAACCCTAAACCGTAAACCCTAAACCCTAAACCCTAAACCCTAAACCCTAAACCTTGCGTCGAGGACTATCGAACAGGGAGTGGCTCAGCATCCCACCAGCTTCAAGTACTTCAGGCCACAAAAAAGACCCTAAACCCCACACCCGAAACCCTAAACCCTAAACCCTAAACCCTAAACCCTAAACCCCAAACCCCAAACCCTAAACCCTACATCACCGAACCGGCACTTCGCTCCTCAGGGATCAGCACAGGGCTCTTCTTCGATCCAGAATCCCTCACAGCCCCAAGAGCGACCGGATATGTAACCCGAAGCCGTAGTCCATCCCCTAAACTCCAAACCTCAAACCCTGAACCCTGAACCCTTAACCCTTAAACCGTTAAACCCTAATCCCTGGGCTCGAAACCCTAAACCCTGAACCCTCAACCCTAAAACCCTTAACCCTTAACCCTAAACCCTAAACCGTGGCCACCGGGCAGTGAGGACTGGGCTGGCATCCGGTATCAGTATGCCCTCGAGTCGTATGTGCGGAGTCCCAGGGGTGCTGATGGGCACGGCGGTTTTATCGGGTTTTACCGGGTTTATAGGGTTTATAGGGTTTTAGAGGGTTTCATAGGGTTTATAGGGTTTATAGGGTTTATAGGGTTTACAGGGTTTATAGGGTTTATAGGGTTTAACCCCAAACCCCAAACCCCAAACCCCATGCCCTCAACCCACTTATACCCACCTTCTGTGTAGCAGAAGCTAGGCCCCCCTGGGCCCTAAACACTAAGCCGCAACCCTGTAAACCCCAAAATCCTGGAGACCTGTAAACAGCTCATAATCCCTATAAGCCCTGTAAACCCTACAAACCCCACAAACCCTACAAACCCTAGAAACCCTAAACCTAGAGTTTTGCGTTTGCAGGAAACTCTGTGCCTCTTAGCGTTAAGTTCGATGGAAGATCTTGGGGTTTAGGGCTTAGGTTTTGCTTTGGGCATCGTCGGGGGTTTGGGGGTTTGGGGCTTGGGGTTTCGGATGGGCTTGGGGTGCACTTTTCCCTTCCCCCCCAGGGGGGTTAGGGTTTGGGGTTTAGGCTCAGGGTTTAGTGTTTAGGGTTCAGGATTTTGGGGGGGGAGTTCAGGGGTTAGGAGTTTAGGAGTTCAGGAGTTCAGGAGTTGAGGAGTTTAGGAGTTTGGAGTGTAGGAGCTTAGGAGTTTAGGGTTAGGGGGGGGGGGGGGGGAGGCTAAGGGAGTGTGATCCAGATTCCGAGTTTGACGACAACCCAACTGTTCTGCCAGACCACAGCGTGGACCGCCAGGGCAGCCAGGCACGCAAGTGGGAACAGTTGGCCCAGTGCCAAGAGGTCGCGGAAGTGGATGGCCTCTGCCAGCTTCAGCACGGCTGTCTTCGACAAAGGGGGCTTGCCCACGGTCTTAATTCTGACCGAGCCCATCAAAGCACGGAAGCTGCGGCATCACATCGTGGCCCAGGAGAGGAAGCTGCGAACCTTTGAACTCTCCCTAAACCCTAAACCCTAAACCCTAAACCCTAAACCCTAAAGGCTAAACCCTAAACCCTAAACCCTAAACCCTGAACCGAGTCCCTAAAGCCGCGGCATGTTTGTTACCAATAGGGGATCCGAAGTATGGGCCCTTAACTTGTGTCCCCTGCTATATACCCGAAACCCTAAACCCTAAACCCTAAACCTTAAACCCTAAACCCTAAATAAATGGGGGTCTCTCCTTTCGTCCCCTACTAGGCGGGCCTGGGGGGCTCCTGAGGGCTTGGGTTTGAATGTTTTGGGGTTTATGCGTTTAGGGTTTATAGGGGTTTAGGGTTTAGGGTTTAGGGTTTAGGGTAGGGTTTAGGGGTTTAGGGGTTTAGGGGTTTAGGGGGTTAGGGGTTTAGGGGTTTAGGGGTTTAGGGGTTTAGGCGTTTAGGGGTTTAGGGGTTTAGGCGTTTAGGGGTTTGGGGTTTAGGGCAGGGTTTAGGGGTTTAGGGGTTTAGGCTTGAGAGTTGAGGCTTGAAGGTTGGCAGTTTAGGGCTTTTCCGGGCTTTCGGGTCTCTGGCGTAACTTGGGTGGGGCCACGCTGCGACTAACCCTAAACCCTAAACCCTAAACCCTAAACCCTAAACCCTAAACCCTAAACCCTAAACCCTAAACCCTGAACCCGAGGTCTGGCCACACGTGCGCCTGGTAGACCAGGAGCTCCGCAGTGTTCCGGAAGCTTGCCTGTCCTTAGGGTTTAGGGTTTAGGGTTTAGGGTTTAGGGTTTAGGGTTTAGGGTTTAGGGTTTAGGGTTTAGGGTTTAGGGTTTAGGGTTTAGGGTTCAGGACTTGACGTTTAGGGTTTCGGCTGTTCTTTGTCCATCCTGTCCTGTGTGGCCTTCTTAATCAACCCTAAAACTTTCGCGTTTATCCGCAACTTAAAGGGTTTGGGGCCCTTGGCCACTTCCAAGCATCCCAAACAAACAAACCATCCTTCGGTTTATAAGGAGAGGGTGTAGGGCTTAGGGTTTGCAGTGTTTACAGGGGTTTGGAGGTTTTATCGTGTGTATAGGGTTATAGGATTTTCAGTGGTTACAGGGGTTCATAGGGTTTATAGGGCAGATGGGGTTTATCGGGTTTACAGGGTTTATAGGGTTTCCGGGGTTTACTTAGGGTTAAGGTTGGAGGCCTTATAGATTTAGGGGCGGGCCTCCCTCGTGTGGGTTGAGGGCTTAGGGTTTCTGGTGTTGGGGTTTAGGGTTTAGGGTATAGGGTTTAGGGTTTAGGGCTTCCGGGTTTGCAGGGGACTTGAGGTCCAAAGCCCAGACGCCGGCTTGCGGCACCTAAACCCGAAACGCTAAACCCTAAACCCTAAACCCTCAACCCTAACCCCTAAACCCTCAACCCTACGCCCTAAACCTGCAGGGTTATTCAGTGCTCTTACATCTTCAGCCTGTGGCTTGATCAAACGCAACGAAGCAGCCGGACACGTTTACCGGCAGGATAGACGTCTCTAAGAACCCTGCAGCCCGAAACCGCAGGTTAAGGGTTTAGGGTTTAGGGTTTAGGGTTTAGGGTTTAGGGTTTAGGGTTCAGCATCTCAAGTTCGAGCATTTACCAGGCCAGCATTGTATCTAGGCAACGGAAAAAACCCACCCGCCCAAAGAATCCCATAACATTAAGAAAATAGAAGGTTACTTATTTTCTCTTCGGATGCACCAATCACGCCGTAGTACCAAGCACTTAACACAAGCCACACCCGGCCTTGAGGCCTTTACTGGGCAAGGTCGCCGTTTTCCTGGGTAAGGTCGATTTTGTGACCGAAGGTCGCCGTTTTACTGGGCAACGTCGCCGTTTTACTGGGCAAGGTCGGTTTTGGTCAAAAAATCGACCTTGCCCAGTAAAACGGCGACCTTGCCCAGTAAAACGGCGACCTTGCCCAGTAAAACGGCGACCTTGCCCAGTAAAACGGCCGTTTTACTGGGCAAGGTCGCCGTTTTGGTGGACAAGGTCGCCGTTTTACTGGGCAAGGTCGATTTTGTGACCGAAGGTCGCCGTTTTACTGGGCAAGGTCGCCGTTTTACTGGGCAAGGTCGCCGTTTTCCTGGGCAAGGTCGCCGTTTTACTGGGCAGGTCGATTTTTTGACCAAAACCGACCTTGCCCAGTAAAACGGCGACCTTGCCCAGTAAAACGGCGACCTTGCCCAGTAAAACGGCGACCTTGCCCAGTAACTCCTTAACATTTAAAATATATATGAAAGAGAGGTTTAGGGTTACTTTTTAGGGTCTAGGGTTTAGGGCTTAGGGCTTAGGGTTTAGGGTGTATAATTAGGGTTTGGGTTTAGGGTTTAGGGTTTAGGGTTTAGGGTTTAGTTTAGGGTTTAGGGTTTAGGGTTTCAACATTTGCGGCTCCGGTTTAGGGAGGAGTGGGGAGCGTCAGGGAAGCTTGGGTTACATACCCCCCTTGAACCCCCCCTCCCTGAAGAACCCTAGACCCAAACCCTAAACCCTAAACCCTCAACCCTAAACCCTATAATTAACTAAGCCAAAGGCTGAGCACCTGCAGATCATGGAGAAGTTCCTCGTGGGCTTCAGCCGACAGCTTAGCCTAACCTTAAACCCTAAACCCTAAACCCTAAACCCTAAACCCTAAACCCTAAACCCTAAACCCTAAACAGCCTTAAACCCTAAACCCTCAACCCTAAACCCTAAACCCCAAATCCTAAACCTTAAACAGCCTTATTAAACCCTAAACCCTAAACCCTAAACCCTAAACCCGAAACCCTAAACCCTGAACCCTGAACCCTAAACCCTAAACCCTAAACCCTAGACCCTCAACCCTCAACCCTCAACCCTTAACCCTCAACCCTTAACCCTTAACCGTAAACCTTAGCTCGCATCATCGTGCCCCTGAGGTTTTACCCCCAAAGGTACCCCCCAATCCAGAGGGCTTGGGCATGTCTAGTTTATCTTGGCCAGGCTTGTGTGTTGAGGGTTTAGGCGGTTTAGGGTTTAGGGTTTAGGGTTTAGGGTGTAGGGTTTAGGGTTTAGGGTTTAGGGTTTAGGGTTGAGATCCGGTGTGCTGCCGTGCTTATGGTATTGCTTGACGAAACACACCTACCCTTCAATTGACACCCTACAGCCCTCAACTCTGAACCCCCGACCCTCAACCCCAAACTCCCCCGCTACCTCAAGCCCAAACCTGAAAGGCTTCGACCCGAAACCCTCACTTCCCCACTAGGGTTTAGGGTTTAGGGTTTAGGGTTTAGGGTTTAGAGTTTAGGGTTTCGGGTTTAGGGTTTAGGGTTTAGGGTTTAGGGTTTAGGGTTTAGGGTAATGCAACACCCCAACAGCCTCAGCCATCAAATCAAAGCCCGACAGCCCACAAAACAGCAACCTCCCCCTGCCCTCGATCAGCTCTGGAGAACCCTAAACCCTAAACCCTAAACCCTAACCCTAAACCCTAAACCCTAAACCCTAAACCCTGGACACTTGCAACTCCCCCCTAACCTCCCTACATCCTCAATCCTCCCTCAACCTTAAACCGCACTCTCAGCCTTGAACCCCTCCCCTAAACCCTAGATCTCCCGAATGAGCCCCAAACCCCAATCCCCAAACCCCAACCCCTAAACCCTAAACCCTAAACCCCAAACCCTAAACCCCTCAACCCCTCAGCCCCTAAACCCCTAAACCCCTAACTCCTAACCCCTAAACCCCTAAACCCTAAGCAAGAAGGCGGGATTTGCAACTTCAACTACAAGCTGCGGGCCGACGGCAGCATTTGTATCTTCGAGGTGAACCCGCGCGCGTGGGGCTGAGAGGAGTGAAACGGGATCCCCTTGTAGGGTTTTACGGGGGGTTTAGGGTTTAGGGTTTGGGGTTTAGGGTTTCGGGTGGCCCTTAGTTCCCGAAAAAGGGACTATTTTCCCGTAGTGATCTTGAAAAAGGGACCCCCCGAAGACTCCCAGGTATAACTCCTAGATTTATGGCTCGCAGGGTTCAGGGCTTGCCCAGAGTAGACCGGTGCTTGTGTTTGAGGTTGGTGTCTTTTATTTAGGGTCTATGGCCGAGGAAATAGACATGAAGGCAGCTTCCCCCAAGCCCTACAAACCGTAAACCCGAAACCCGAAGCCCGAAGCCCGAAACCCTAAACCCTAAACCAAACCCTAAACCCTAGTCAAGAAATCGGGTTTGGGGGATTGGGGTCAGTCGGCATCTGCACAACCCCAATTATGGGCTTGGAAGGGCTGCAGAACCCAAAAGTTCGAAAGCCCCAAGCCCTAAAACCCAAACCCTAAAGCCTAAACCTTGAACCCCTGACCCCTGCAAACCCTAAACCCTGTGAGCCCTAAGCCACTTAATCCAACAAAACACACACGCCTCAACCCTTGAACCCCAACACCCCAAACCCTACCCAAAAACAGCGACGGGTGCACTCCTTTCCGTGCTATGAACGGCACCGACTACAACTACACAGGAGACCTGTGTGCGTTTGGCGAAGTGGTGCTGGCAAAGCTGCCCAAGCCTGGAAACAAAGCTCAAGTTCGCTGGGTCAAAGGCGTATGTGAGGCCTAAAAAACGTGGATTTGCGTGGAGTTTCTTTTTCCGGATTCTTTTGGAAATTTTCGTTTCTCGTTAGGCACCGTGTCAGGGTGGGCAAGCTGAAAGGTCCCAAACGCACAGCGTCCTGACCGAAGCCGGCGCGATGAACATCCGCTGCGTGGGATGCATCGGTTCTAATAGAAGTCTGCGGGATGCCAAACCCCTAAACCCTAAACCCTAAACCCTAAACCCTAAACCCTAAACCCCTAAACCCCTAAACCCCTAAACCCCTAAACCCCTATAAACCCCTAAGCCCCTAAGCCCCGGTTGCCGCGGCTCGAGAGCCGGAGGTCAAAGGGCCTGTCTGGATGGCAGTTGACGACCTGGTAAGTAACCGGTTTAGGGTTTAGGGTTTAGGGTTTAGGGTTTAGGGTTTAGGGTTTAGGGTTTAGGGATCCTTACACAATGGTGCCAAGGCAATCTTGTTTAGGAGTCCCTAAACCCTAAGGCCCGAACACGAAGCGCCTCATAGGGTTTTGAAATAACCTGCGGAAAAACCGTTCCTGGGGCACCCTGAACCCCAAACCCTATACACCCCAAACCCTGAACCCCAAACTCTGAACCTGCAACCCTGAACCCCAAGCCCCAAAACCCTAAACCCCAATCCCTAAACCTAAACCCTAAACCTCAACCCTGAACCCTGCACCCCAAACCCTAAACCCTACACCCCAAACACCAAACCCTAAACCCCAAACCCTAAGACCGTAAGCCCCCAAGCCCCCAAAAAGCCTGCAGCTCCTCTGAGGTCGGGGGTTTCCGGAATGAGGGGTACCTTATTGGGGTCCCGAATCGCGAAGCCCTAAACCCTAAACCCTAAACCCTAAACCCTAAACCCTAAACCCTAAACCCTAAACCCTAAACCCTAAACCCTAAACCCTAAACCTTGAACGCCCAGGTCGGGGGAGACCTGAGCTTTGACATCCCAAAGAAGCGCGCAGGGGGGCCTGGAGAAGAAGAGAGCTGGTTCAGGGTTTAGGGTTTAGGGTTTCGGGTTTAGGGTTTAATTAGGGTTTAGGGTTTAGGGTTCAGGGTTTAGGGTTTAGGGTTTAGGGTTTAGGGTTTAGGGCCCAGGGTTTAGGGTTTCGGGGTTGAGGGTTTAGGGTTGGAGGTTGAGGGTTGAGGGTTCAGGTTTTTGTGTAGGGGTAATAAACCCTAAACCCTAAACCCTAAACCCTAAACCCTAAACCCTAAACCCTAAACCCCTAGAGTGGTTTTCGCCCGGGGTTGCTGGAGCTCGGATGGGCTTGGCGTCGAAGTATTCCAGAACTAACGGCTTTAATCCTTAAACCCTAAACCCCAAAGCCTATGCCCTAAACCCTAAACCCTAAACAACCCCTAAACCCTAAACAGGCAAGTTGAGGCCAACTCGATTTCATCGAGGAGCACATTCATAAGGCACAGGGCTCTTTCGACAAGGAACCCTGCTCAATAAAGACGACTTCATGCTGCGGTTTAGGGTTTAGGGTTTAGGGTTTAGGGTTTAGGGTTTAGGGTTTTAGGGTTTTAGGGTTTAGGGTTTAGGGTTTAGGGTTTTTGCGCGCAGCCAAGCAGCGTGCCTTGCATCACGCCTCCGTGGATTGACTGCCACCAACCCAGACCTCGAGCTCAAACTGGCAGTCCCCAAACTTCCTGAACCCTACCCTAAACCCTAAACCTAAACCCTAAACCCTAAACCCTAAACCCTAAACCTTAAACCCTAAACCCTAAACCCTAAACCCTAAACCCTAAAACCCTAAACCCTAAACCCTAAACCCTAGACCCTATCTACCTACAGCAGCTTAGTAGCAAGTACCCCCTACTCAGTACTCAGTAGGTATATCCCTTAAAGCTGTGGCTACATTATAAGGTCACAGGTAAGCCCTAAGTCCCCATCCTGACCCTCAAGTTCGGACTTCTGCGGGACTTGCAAAGTACATACTTCAAGTGCAAAGTTTAGGGCATCTCGGGAAGCAACGTAGGATACCTTTTTCTTTGCTTGTCTACGGGTAGTTACACGGTCCCTGAAATTGGTTCCTTACCGCCTTTACAGAGTTCTGAAGTATGGGCCCTTGGGTAATGTAGGGTTATATACGGGGCATATAAGGGGTCCCCACTTAAGGGCCCAGATTACGGGACCACGTGGCTGTCTTCTGGTTGGCCCTTAGGACTTTGAACTGTTCGGTTGCCGTGCTACTCATGGTGAGGCATATGAGCCCCATCCTGTAACCACTGGATCCGAAACCCTAAACCCTGAACCCTGAACCCTAAACCCCAAACCCTAAACCCCAAGCCCTAAGCCCTAAGCCCTAAGCCCTAAGCCCTACGCCCTAAACCCTAAACCCTAACCCCCAAACCTAAACCCTCGCCCCTAATCCCTAATCCATAAGCCCTGTCATAAGCCCCTTGTGTTGTCCAAGGCGCGCGCTCTCTTGGAGAAGATGGATGCCATGTTCTCCTGAGAATGGGGAGATACATGGGTAGTTGTTGGCAGGGTTTCTTGCAACATGGTAGCCCAGTGTTACCCTTTACCCTTGTTTTTGGTTATGGGTTCCCTTCTAAAGACAACCAACCCAAAAAAGGGTGCCCTTATGATAATGTGGTTGCTGGGCTACCCAGGCAAACTAGAAGGTAGCTATGACCCTGTAGCCTAAACCCCTGAACCCCAACTCCTAAGCCCCATACCCTAAGGCTCCGAATAGCCCAAAGTAGGTATTATTTACTGACTTTAGACCCCAATGTAGGTATTATTTGTGTACTTGGAGCCCTAGGGATACTATAGGATGCATGTTCCTAGGCTTTAGCTTGTCCACAACATGTGGCGTCACAGGGTTGCTCCGCTCCTCCTAGACCTAAACCCTAAAGCCTCCACCGAACACCTTAAACCTCCAAACCCCAGGGCTCTTGTCAAGTAGGGGTTTAGGGGTTTAGGGTTTAGAGTTCGGGTTTAGGGTTTAAGGTTTAGGGTTTAGAGTTTAGGTTTTAGGGTGTTTATCAAGTTTGCGACTATTCAAATACCAGGCCGGCAAGGCTTTTAGCAAGGTTTTATGGCTTACCCTAAACATCCCAAAGCCTACTTGTTTGGGTAGGTTGCTTAAGACACCTACACAGGGCGTTCTAGTCAAAGCCGAAAAGACGGTTTCTTGTGGTAGGCTTAAACCCTAAACCCCAAGCCGTAAACCCTAAAGCCTAAACCCTCGACTCTTTTAACTTGATGGACGTGGAGCTGCAGGTTCTCAACTTTGTGGTGCTTTACTGTAACTTTACATCTTTAGCCTTTTTGGGTTTATTGGGTTTCTTAAGAAGGCAGCTAAAAATTTCATTTATAGCTACCCTGCTAAGAGCAGCCGAGTCAAGGTGAGCTACCCATGAACCCCCGTGCGAAGGAGGGTGTAGAAGGTCCCGCGGGCTTCGTTTTCCGCAGGAATTGTTAGAACTCAGGTTTAGGGTTGGGAGGGGAGGGTGTTCAGGGTTCAGGGTTCAGGGTTTAGGGTTTAGGGTTGAGGGTTTAGGGCCATAGGGTTTAGGGTTTAGGGCTAGGGTTTAGGGTTAGGGTTTAGGGTTTAGAGGGCTGCGCCTTAGCTTTGCAGGGTTTGGGTGAGAAGTTCGGACGCCGGGTGTTGCAAGTTGAGGGCTGCAGGGGCTTCTCGGCTTCGGGGATGAAACAGAGGTTGAGGGTTTAGGTGTCATGACCCTAAACCCCGAAACCCCTAACCCTAAACCCTAAACCCTAAACCCTACACCCTAAACCCTAAACCCTAAACCCTAAACCGCACAATGCATGAGTCCCTATCACGCCTTGCAATCCCCCGGGTTCCAACTAGCCCAAACTAGCCATAGGTCACTTTCTTGGAGCCGCCGGGTGGGTTAGTTTAGGGTTTAGGGTTTAGGGTTTAGGGTTTAGGGTTTAGGGTTTAGGGTTTAGGGTTTAGGGTTTAGGGTTTAGGGTTTAGGGTTTAGGGTTTAGGGTTTAAGTTTTAGGGTTTAGGGTTTAGGGTCTAGGGTCTAGGGTCTAGGGTTTAGGGTTTAGGGTTTAGGGTTCAGGGTTTCTATGCTCAACAAGACAACGCTCTGGAAACGGCCCTTGGCCGCAGCCTTGTGCCTGCCAAGCCGGCGTTGTATCCACATCTGACTTGCTGGCTCTTCGCGTAGAGCTCGCTTTCTTAGGGTTTAGACAATTTCCCTAAACCCTAAACCCTAAATCCTAAACCCTAAACCCTAAACCCTAAAACCCTATCAACTTGGGCAATGTTGAGCTCTTTTTATCCTGGTAGGGATGCTTCAGCTCCTGCAGGGCTTTCCGAAAAGGGTTTAGAGAAGCGGGGGCTTCCCTTTTGTTATATCTGGGGTAGATTGGTGGTGGAAAAGCTTCCATGACCCTGAACCCAAAACCCCAAGCCCTAAACCCCAAACTCCAAACCCTTAAACCCGAAACCCTAGATTTAAACTCCCAAGCCCCTACGAAGAGCCAGCAAACTGAGAGGGCAAGTGTCCGAGACACGTTGCCAGCAATTACAACTCAATGACCTGCTGGTTCACGAGTAGAGAATGAGGGAAGGAGGCACCTTGTATCGTTAAATCCCCCTAAACCCTAAACCATAAACCCTAAACCCGAAACCCTAGTTAAGCCCTAAGCCCTAAGCCTAAAGCCTAAACCCTAAACCTTAAACCCTAAAGGTCGTTCGGGAGCTTCGGAACTTCTCCGTGTGCCCTCGGCGAAAGATGCGGAAGACAGTCGTTCTTGGTGACGGGGTTTAGGGTTTAGGTTTTAGGTTTTAGGTTTTAGGGTTTAGGGTTTGGGGGCGGGGAGGGGGAGGGGGGTTTGCGAACTCCTGAAATCCGCACCCTTGCCAAACTAAACCCGAAGCCCCTAAATCCTAAGACCCCTAGATCCCCTGAGCCCCCTAAACCCTAAACCCCTAAACCCTACCCCCCCTAAATCCCCAACAGCCCTTCATGGGTGCCTCCTTGTTCTAAGGGAAGCTACATGGTCCCTTATTCCGAAGTATGGGCCCTTCTGGGAATTTCAGGCTACAAGGCTTCCCCAGTGAAGGGCACATATCCAGAGTTTGGGGGTTATTTGGGGCTTGGGATTCGGGGTTCAGTTAAGGTTTAGGGCCAAGTTTAGGGTTTCGGGTTTAGGTTTTAGGGTTTGGGGTTTAGGGTTTAGGGTGGGTTGAGGGTGCAGGGTGCCGCAAACCTAAAACCCAATACCTGAGTCGGTTTAGATTTCAAGTTTTCTGTGTAGGTTTTAGGTTTTTCGGGTTCTTGGTGCTCACCATCCCTTCCCTCGAACTCCCCTTAATTTAAACAGTTTTTACCAGACGTTCAGGCCTTCGGACAAGCCGTCAAATGTTGCCACCCTTGATGCTAGTTTTTCGTCCGGACAGCTTGTGGTGTCACAATGTAGGGGGAAGTGATTGGTCCCTTTAAGGAATTCCTTTCTAAGTTTCGTTTTGAATCCGCGCCAGGGAACATGAAAATGAATGGGTTTCATATTGGCTCAGAGTGAAGCTGCCAAGGCCCAGAGCAGGCCCTGATTACCTTGTTGTTTGTGTCTAGGTTCCCTTATTCTCCCCTTTACCTAGGTTACTCTTGGGTCACCCTAACCCTAAACCCTAAACCCTAAACCCGAAACCCGAAACCCTAAACCCGAAACCCTAAACCCTATACCCTATAAACCCTAAACCCTAAACCCTAAACCCTAGGTCCAGGTGGTGTGTGCACGAGAGGCGCCTGTGTGTCCAAGAGGTTGGGTGCATATCCCTCAGTTTAGGCTCAGACGCTTGCAGTTTTATCTCAAGAGCTCATATGTTGGAGACCATACTCACACCCTAAACCCCAAACCCCAAACCCTAAACCCTAAACCCTTAACCTCATCCCCAAACCAGCGGAGAAGCGCCCGCTCGGCAAGAGCCGACAGCTTCTCAAGGGCCCGAAGCCATGGGACGCGTGCTGCACTGGGCCTTGCCGCTGGCACTTCCCGGGCGCCTTGCTGGTTTGTTTTGGCAGTTGCCCGACAGGTTTTAGGGTTTAGGGTTTAGGGCTAGGGTCGTTTGTTTTGGCTCTTCCCCGACAGGTTTGAGGCCTAGGGTTTCGGGTTTAGGGTTTATCGCTGGTGAGTGTAGGGTTGAAGGTTCAGGACCTGGATGTGCAGTAGGTTGCGCTTTGCTTTCCAGGTCATGGCAAAACGACGATGAGTACGATACTATACTTATTATGGCTACCCTAAACCCTAAACCCTAAACCCTAAAATGGTTTAGGGTTTGGGGTGGAAGGTCTAGGGATGCTAAGGGTGTCAGGGGTCTGCCCTGAGGTGAAGCGTTTGGGGGTTAGAATTGTCGAGTTAAGTGGCCGCAAGAAATTATGATTTTAGGTTTAGGGTTTAGGGTTTAGGGTAATAGTGGGGGACCTCATTAGCTAGAATAGGGTTTTCGGGGAGTGATGAAGGGTAGACTTCTGTAGGGGCCATAAGGGAACACGATTTGTACGTATTCCGACTCCTAGAGTGACCAATTCCAGGCGTCTGAAGCCAAACTTTGTGTTTTAAGGGTCTAGGGTTTAGGGTTACTGAGACCCTAAACCCTAAACCCTAAACCCTAAACCCTAAACCCTAAACCCTAAACCCTAAACCCTAAACCCTAAACCCTAAACCCTAAACCCTAAACCTCTGCATCCCAAAACCGCGCGAGAAGGAATGGCCTGTTTAAGGGTGAGCCCCGTGGGGTTTTCAAGCCCGAGGCCTAAAGACCTCAAGCCTTCTCGGGTCTATAGGGTTTAGGGTTCAGGGTTTAGGGTTTAGGGTTTAGGGCTAGGAAGCAGGAAGTATCTCGGGTTTATAGGGTTTAGGGTTCAGGGTTGTTTTGTTATTTGTTTATTTATTTATTTTTCATTATGTTTTATGTGTTTATTTGTTATTTTTCTTTTATTATCATATATTATTATTATCTTTCTTTTTTTTTGCGGGGGGGGGGGGGGGGGGGTGTGGTAGGGGGTTGTAATATTATCGCTTTGATTATTACTACTGAGACCCTAAACCCTAAACCCTAAACCCTAAACCCCTAGCGGCTAGTGGGTCTGTTCCAACACCGATTCCAGGTTGCGAGGCTCTTCGCGAATGAGTCGCCTGAGAGCTTGAAGACATAACCCGAATCCCTAAACCGAAAACCCTAAACCCTAAACCCTAAACCCGAAACCCTAAACCCTAAACCCTAAGCCCTACACCCTAAACCCTAAATCGAACTCCCCCAAATTCGGAGCCAGGGGCTTCCGCGGGGCGCTTGGCTTCGCCACCAACGCCTTTCAGGCTCCCAGCGGTTTATGGTCTAGGGTTTAGGGTTTAGGGTTTAGGGTTTAGGGTTTGGGGTTTAGGGTTAAGGGTTTAGGGTTTAGGGTTCGGGTTTAGGGGTTTCTGGTCACCCTAAACTGTACAAAATGATAGTGACGTCAGAGACGTCAATTTGAAACTAGCGCCACATTTGTGACGTCAGAAATCCGAACTCGAGCCACATTTAAATTAAGCACCTGGTTAGCCACCAACATGCCCTAGGACCCAAACCCTCCACAAACACTCGCTTTGGCTGGATTGGCCTTTTTTCTGGCCCTGATGGCTTGCTTTTCTTCAGAGTTTTGGGCTTTGGGTTGGGTGGGTTTAAGGGTTTGGGGGCTTGGAATTGGGGCTGGCTGTCCTTTGTCAGCCAAGCAACCCTATCTGGGCCAGATAGGGTTTTTTTTGGGGGGTTCGGCTGTCTTTTGAGCTGGTTTAGCCTGCACCCTGTTTGGAGTTTCGGGTTTAGGGCCAGGTTTAAGGGTTTAGGGGCTTGGAATTGGGTTTGCCTGCCGTACAGGGTTTAGGTTGTTGGCCCAGATCGGCTTGGTATTGGGGTTTGGGCTGCAGATAGGCTAGTTTTGGGGTTGTTTCAGGGTGGCCCAGCTAGGCTCCTTTTACGGTTGTTGCAGGTCTTGAAGTGGGCTTAGAGTTTTGGGTTTGGGGCCCAGTTTGGGGGTTTAGCTATGCATTTAGGTTTTCGTTAGAACGGAACCTCAAGGCCCTCGAGTTTTTGGTTGGCTGAGCTATGAGTAACCTTGGAGCTTAATTTCAGAAACGAAGTTAACGCGACGTCCAGAATCTGAATAATGCGTGCGAAGCTTTGGAGAATGCCCGCAAAAGTTTGAATAGAATGCACGCAACAATTGGGATTAATGGACGAGCGCCCGCGAAGATTTGGAAAATGCCCGCGAAGATCTGGATAAGTGTGCGTGGGTTTTTGGACACTGCGGATTTTTTTGGGATGAATGCATGCGAAAACGGAGAATGGCCAGGAAATTTGGATCGTGCCCGCGAAGATTTGCACAATGCCCACGGAGATTTGGATAATGCCCGCGAAGTTTGGATACTGCCAGCGAAATTTGGATAGTGTTTGCGAACATTTTGGCGAACGCACGCCAAGGTTTTGCATGAATGCCCACGAGGATTTCGGTAATGCCTATGAGGAATTGGATACGGCCTGCGATGTTTTGCATAATGCCCGCCAAGTATCGGGAGAAATGCCTGAGAAGTTTTGGACAAATGCCCGCGAAAATTCCAATAATGCCCGTGAACGTTTTTCACAATGCCCCGCGAAATGTTGGATAGATGCCGCGACAGGTTCAGGGTTCTACGATGTGTGTGAAGGAGAGGTTGTTTTTTCGGTGGCTTTAGGCCTTCAGGGGGCTTTCTGAAGGGTGTTTTGGGCTTCCTTAGGCCTGTTTGGTTTTGTTTCAGTCTTGTTGTCAACTGAGGTTTGGGGTGAAAACCCTAAACCCTAAACCCTAAACCCTGAACCCTGAACCCTGAACCCTGAAACTCTAAACCCTGAACTTGACACCCTAAACCGCCCTAAACCCTAAACCTCAAAGTAGGGCATTGGGCATGTAGGGAGTGGGATGCTAAACCCTAAGCCCCCTTGTTCTTTTGTGAGGCTCCCTCTGCTATGTTTCATGGACTCTTTCGGGATTCTGTGCGGCTGTTCTAGTGACAATTAATTGTGTGCACCGAAACCCTACAGCCAGCCTGGCCCTCGCATGTAAACGGGTTTAGGGTTTAGGGTTTAGGGTTTAGGGCTTATATAGGGTTTAGCCGTTGTGGCTTAGTAAGTCTACCTGGTATCCCAGAATCCACCTTATACTAGCCCTACTTACTAAGTCTGAAGGGCCAGGGTAGCAGGGAAGTCTTGCGGTCCGGAGGTGAAGAAACTGGGTTTTGGAGTACTATACTTTGATACCTTTCTTTGGTTCTGGGTTCCGATTATCGCTACTTCTACCGAAAAAGTGTATACTTCTTTTGCCAGGGTCTACTCCAAAGCAGGGAGAAGTCCGGGTTGCGATCCGGGCCCTCGGCGACCTATCGCTGCCAGACTTCATGTCTTGACAGCCGAAGTTCCGTTCGACAGGCTCCAACCCAGATCTTCCAAAACCCCTTAGTTAAGGAATGTACCCAATTTCATAATAAGCTTAGTATAAATTTAGGGTATAATTCCTTAGTTAAGCGGTTTTGGAAGATCTTGGGAGAGCTACATTTCTCCGGACCTAACTCCGCGTCCGCCATGGAGGCTGAGGTATCCCGGCGCTTGCAAGACCACCTCCGGGCCAACCCTAAACCCGAAACCCGAAACCCTAAACCCTAAACCCTAAACCCTAAACCCTAAACCCTAAACCCTCTCACCGGATGGATCCGCGGCGGTGCTCTCCACTGAGGCGCACCTACTCCAATGGGCCAGTTTAGGGTTTAGGGTTTAGCTACCGTTTTCAGTTTAATTAGGCTTTTCGAGTTTGCCTAACCCGGTATTCCTGGAGCCTTACGGACCCTTGTTGCAAGCCCGGGAGCACTAAACGCCGTGACCACCATGTCTGTGCGTAAGCAAGGCATTCTGGCACATTCATTCCCGAAACGCTCTGGCCAAGCTAAACCCTAAACCCTAGACCCCAACCCCCGAAACCCTACACAAGGCCAAACCAGCGCCCTTTGCAACCAGGCAGCCTTCTCAGGAGGTCCCAGCACAGATGCTTTGATGCAAGGCTTTTGTTTAGGGTTTTGAGGGTTTTGAGGGTTTTGAGGGTTTAGGGTTTTTTTTTGCTGCGCCCGAAGCCTTGGGCCCCTAAAGCCCGAAGAACCTAAACCCTGAACCTTGAAACCCCTGAACCCTAAACCCTAAACCCAACCCTAAACCCTAAAGCCTAAACCCTAAACCCTAAAGCCTAAACCCTAAACCCTAAACCCTAAACCCTAAACCCTAGGGAAGCCAGCGATACAAGTGCGGCTGTAAGGTTTACGGGGTGGGGCGGGGGGGATAAGGTTCTAAGGTCACACCCGGCCCTTAAAGTTCCCCAAGGGTTTATAGGGTTTAGGGTTTAGGGTTTAGGAACCCATGGTTTTCGCAACTGTGTGTAGGCTATTGCTATAAGGGTATTCTTGCTTTAGGGTCTGTAAGGATTAGGGTTTAAGGTACGTGTTGGGTGTCGTTTAGGGAGAGCTAGGCATCCCGGTTTAGGGTTTAGGGTTTGGGGTTTGGGGTTTAGGGTTTTGGGGCGTTGCAATGATGTGATGTTGCTTCTCTCTATTCTTTAGGGATCCCTGAGCTTTGTAATCTAGAGGTCTTGTCATTTCGGTTTAGGGCTCGTAGATTTTCTCTCTTCATTGCAAGTCTCCAGATGGGCACGAGCCGAGAGAATTCAGACTTCAAAGACACGGGCCCTGAAATATTGCAAGCCGTACATAGCCCAAGGGCCCATACTTCAGCACCCTTTAGGTGGAAATTCCTGGTCCTAGCCACATAGAAGTTTGTTTCCACATAGCCCTCATTATTCATCTGGTTCCTGCGTGAGGGATGATGATGGGATGGAGGGTCACCGGACATCAGATCAAGGGCATCTAGGCCCTTGTGGGTATTGGTCATGAAGCTCATAGGCGCCTGTCCTAAACCCCGAAATTTGGAGTTCCAAACCTGAAAACATCGCTGGCGGGGTAGCAAGGATGGTGTGCGGATACGTGCCGTCAGCTGGAATGTGGCGGCCGTCAACAACAATCCCTTCGAGCATCTCCGCAAGTTCGTTGTAGGGTTGGCGCTGGGCACTTAACCCAAAGCCCCAAACACTAAACTAAGCTTCGTCCAGAGAACCTGAAACCCACAACCCCAGACCCAAACAACAATTCCGTTCATCCCCCGCCATCGCCAAGAATCCCAACCCTAAACCCAAAACCCTAGACCCTAGACCCTAAACCCTAAACCCCTTGGACACCCAGTGGTATCCTTTCGGTTCACCTTCATAGCCGGGTTTCGGGGTTTAGGGTTTAGGGTTTAGGGTGGTTTAGGGATTGGGTCTAGGGTTCAGGGTTTCGGGTCTTGCACTTTCCCCCTTTTTTGGGTTCACATTTCCCTTTTTAATGAAACCAATCTCAAAGAGGGTACCCTGACTAGACGATCGGTCACTGAGCCACCAAATTAGGGATAAGGGTCTAGGGTGTTTTGGCGCTTTTTTCTGATCTGGGGCTCGCGATCTCCCCCTGCGGACTCATGCCGTGTCCATCCTAGTCTTGTTTCAGCATTTGGTTCACTGCGTTCGCGGGCTCTAAAAGCGTACTGCTTTTCGTATGTCCGCGTATATAATAGCAATATAGTCTTCGCATGCCAACACAGATCTTATTTATGCGTGCGGTAAACATTGACAAGAAGAATGTGATTGAAAGGAACCCTAAACCCTAAACCCTAAACCCTAAACCCTAGTGCCAGGTATTGGATCACGCACCCGTCAGCCGAATACCGAGCATTGATGGAGTCGGTTGAGAAGTTCATCGTGGAGCCTGGCCGGGATCCCAAGCTCAGGGATACCTCTTAAGCTGGTTTAGGGTTTAGGGTTTAGGGTTTAGGGTTTAGGGTTTAGGGTTTAGGGTTTAGGCTTTGGGGTTTAGGGTTGGGGGTGTGGAATTAGACATCTTCAAGAGGGTTAGGGTTCAGGGTTCAGCTCATACAAGAACGACCTGCCATGTGTTTGAGAGGTATATCCTTGTTTGAAGAAGACTCACTTGGTCTTGGGCTTCATAGGGATTCTAGTAGTACGGTCTAGGCTTGTTCCCTAAACCTAAGCCCTAAGCCCTAAACCCTATTCCAAAAAACTAAAACCCCCACCCCGACCTGTAAAGTATATGATTTTTCTCAGAATATTTGCCTGTGTACCCGCCATTTTGCCGAACGTCTGTTAGTACGTGCACTTCGGGGGTGCAGGAGAAAGGTTGCCTATAAGAAGCACTAAACCAAAACAAAGGATTTATTAGCAAGAACCCGCGCGGATGTAAGCCCAATGAATGTCCATTATGTGTTGGCTCAAGGTATGGAAATGTTCGGCTTTGGGGCTTAGAACCCCAAAGCCTGAACCCTGAACCCTAAAAGCCAAACCCTAAACCGTTGAGGGCTCTGGGTTTGAGCTTGTGTCTGCGACCCGAGAAGATTCGAGGCCTCTGCCTAAACCTCATTCAAGCCTTTTTGGGCAGGCGGTGCAACCTCAACACACCCCCCCCCCCCCTCTTCCCCAACAGCCTGACGTAGGGAGTGGCCGACTAAAGTTTTCAAGCCCCTAAAACCTCCATCCTAGGGTTTAGGGTTTAGGGTTTAGGGGTTAGGGGTTTAGGGTTTAGGGCTCTCAATCCTCAACCTTTCCGAAGCTGTTTGGCAAAAGCTCGGGGCCCCAGGTGAGGATGACGTGCCGCTCCACTCGGTCTTCACGGTCGCTCGGCATTCTAGGAGAGGCTGCTCCGATGTGGAGGTGGCTATGATCACAAAGGGCGACACACACACAAACACAGAGGGTTTAGGGTTTGGGGTTTGGGGTTTAGGGTTTAGGGTTTAGGGTTTAGGGTTTAGGGGATCCTTGGGTCGAATACCTGAAGTCTAAACCTCAACTGAAAGTTGTGGGTTGTCTAGTAGCCCTAAACCCTAAACCCCCAGTATACATATATATATATATACTTATATTTATCTATATACTTTGTCGAAGCCTACTAAACCCTAAACCCTACACCCTAAACCCTAACCCCTAAACCGGAAACCCTAAACCCTAAACCCTAAACTCTAAACCCTAAACCCTAAGCCCAGGAGTCCATGTTCCAGACCCTGACCTCTCAGATGCGCGCAGCGGGGCTCGAGCAGGCCGAGGGTAGGGTTTAGGGTTTAGGGTTTAGGGTTTAGGGTTTAGGGTTTAGGGTTTAGGGTTTAGGGTTTAGGGTTTAGGGTTTAGGGTTTAGGGTTTAGGGTGTAGGGTTTAGGGTTTAGGGTTTAGGGTTTCCGGTTTAGGGTGTAGGGTTTAGGGTTTAGGTTTAAGGTTTAGGGTTTAAGTTTTTGGGTTTAGGGGGGCGCCGGGGCCTTATTGGGATTAAGGAGTAATTAGCTTCCCCTTAGGGTCCATGTACTTGTACACGATATATCCGGGAATTAAAGCTATTATGTGGCAACCGCTGTATTGCCAAAGTATGTACTATTTAGGTACATGGACCCTTAGGGTTTGAGGGTCTGAGCTATCAAGAGTTTACCTGAAGGCTCATTCTGTAGATCCTTTTGGGCGTTAGTTCTAGGGGGTTCTAGTTTGCTACCCCCCCCCAAAAAGCTACGACATGGGTCTTTCTTTCTTCCTTTGTTTCTTTCTTTCGTTCGTTCTTTCTTTCTTTATCTATTTCGTTCGTTCTTGCTTTCTCTCTCGTCTCCTCTCTCTTAAGCTCTTTGGCGGGCATTCAGGGGTGGCTAGGGGGAGTTCAGGCATCCTTTCTGGCAGGGCTCGGGCTCTTCATGGTTTTTGGGTGCTTCCTGTGATATGGAGCTCGAACCCTACACCCTAAGGCCTAAACCCTAAACCCTATAGCTGACCCAAAACCCTAACGGACCCCAACCCGAACTCCGGAACCCTGAATCCCAGAAACCTGAAACCTGAACCGAATTTGCCTCTTTTTCAGGGCCCAAGGCCCCGGTATCACGTCTTGGGTTTAGGGCTTAAGGTTTAGGGATTAGGGTTTGGGGTGGGGGGAACTCTAAAGCCTTAAACCCTGAACCGCTTTGAGGTGGATGCTGTGGAGAAGCTCTGGCCGGAATACCGCTTCTCCGCGGCGATCTGTGCGTAGTTTGTTAGGGTCCAGGGTTCAGGGTTTAGGGCTTAGGGCTTAGGGTTTAGGGTTCAGGGTTCAGGGTGTAGGGTTTAGGGCTAGGGTTTAGGGTTCAGGGTTTAGGGCTTAGGGCTCATAGAGGGTTTAGGTTTAGGGAGGGATCGTAGACGATCGTCAGCCTTTTCGTTCTTGAGGTTTATAGGGTGTTTAGGGTTTAGGGTTTAGGGTTTAGGGTTTAGGGTTTAGGGTTTAGGGTTTAGGGTTTAGGGTTCAGGGTGAAATCCTAGACCCCAAAGCCCAAATCCCTACAGAACCCTCAGCCCTAAACCCTTCAAGGGTTTAGCGACCAACCTGCAACCCTGGACCGAGGATACCATAGGTAGACTGGAGGGATTTGGGGAGGGCGTTGAAACCTGATGCTGAGAAACTGATGTTTCATGATTACCTTCTTCCCTAAACCTTAACCCTAAACCCTGATACGGTTCCCAGGGTTTCAAAACCCTCTAGGGCACCTTGCACAGCTCCCAGCTGCCCGACCCCAAAGTCCTACAAAAACCTCACAATGACAACCCTAAACCCCAAACCCCAAACCCCAAACCCCAAGCCCTAAACCCTAAACCCCAAGCCCTAAACCCTAAACCCTAAACCCTAAACCCTAAACCCTAAACCCTAAACCCTAAACCCCCCCCCCCCCCCACCTGTGCCGAGGCTCTCGGCGGATCGTGTCGCAGTTCCTCCGGGACGCCACGATTGGCAAGAAGCGCAGCTCAGACGCTTCAGAGCTGTTGTGGTTTTGGGTTTTAGGGTTTTGGGTTTAGACCAAAAAATCCTGTTATAATAAGGCCTCTGGGCCCGAAAAGCTTACGATAAGAGTCTTTGGAGCCTTGGGGGTTTGGGTTTAGGGTCTGGGGTCCAGGTTTCGGTCTTGGGTGTAGGGCTGACCCACCTCAGGACTTTCATCTAGGCTCTTTTCATGTGGTTGGCTTCCCTTCATACATCACATGGTTTGGGGTTTGGGGTGTCCTTAATTTTGGATCTAGGACTTAGGGGTCTGCGGGGCTTCGCGCTCTGGGCTTTGGGTTTAGGGTTGAGGGTTTAGGTTTGATTTAAGGGTTTTGGGGAGGGTTTCAGGGGTCAGGGATACCAGCATGCAGCAGAACCTATAAGCATAAACCCTTAAAAACCTTCAACTTGCTCCAACAACTGCATGTTTACCCTTATGTCGAGGCTACGGGCTGTTTCTACGGGTACTCTGAGTTACGAATCTGCCCTTTTCTAAACCCCAAACCCTAAATCAATCCTAATTCCTAAACTTTATAACCCTAAACCCTAAATCCCTAAACCCTGAACCCTAAATCTTAAACCCTAAACCCTAAATCCCCAAACCCTAAACCCTAAACCCGAAATCCCTAAATCCCTAAATCCATAAAGCCGCGATTCGAGGCCTTGCGAGCATGCCAGATCGCGTCACCAACACCATCGAGCCTTGGCCCTCAAAAGACCCGACTGGGCGTACGTTTCCAAGCCCTACTTTAGAGTTTAGGGTGTATATAGGGTTCAGTATAGGTTTCGGGTTTCGGTTTAGGGTTGCTTGAAGGTTCAGGGCTAGAAAATGACTAGCCGAGTCGAATATGGTGTTTTGTTGGGGTCCCTATAAGTAGTCTATAATAACTCCCAGCACTCGAATCTACTTTCCGAGGCCCCTGTATTAGATGTCCAACCCCTACATCCTAGGGGTTGCGCCTTGGAGCCCTGAGGCTGTACCCTCGGGTTTAGGGGACCCCTTTTAAAGATCCTGAATGTAAAAGAAGCGCCATAGTTGGAGTAGACTAAGGGGAACTTTCAGGGCTCCAACTTTAGGGGTACGAGTCTTAACCCTGTGAGACTTTCAACAAACCCTGTGACACTCTAACACCCCTTCATTGCCTCGTAAACCGTAATACCCTGTGCCAACAAAGTCTCAGCCTTACATAGTTCAGGGGTTTAGGGTTTAGGGTTTAGGGTTTAGGGTTTAGGGTTTAGGGTTTAGGGTTTAGGGTTTAGGGTTTAGGGTTTAGGGTTTAGGGTTTAGGGTTTAGGCCTTAAAAGCCTTGCCTTGCAGGCCCAGTGGCCTTGCAACGGTTTTTCTGCCCAGAAGCCTTCGCCCCTTTCTTTGCAAACAACTCCGAGGTTGGCAATCGAACACCCCAAAAAACCCTGCACCCTACTCCCGTAAGCCAATCTAAGCCTCCAGAAGTCTCGAATGCATCAAGTCCATAAAATCAGCTGCTCCCTGCGTTTGAAACAAAGAGACCCTAATCTCTGAATCTTCAAGACATATGTGAAATCAGTGGAGGCTTCCTCCCTGGCCATATCACCCGCGGTCTTTCTTTTCGGCCCACAGAGGGCCCTCTTGATCCTTAAGCTACTGACTTTGCAGTGTGCGTAAAATTGAGTCCGAGCCATAGATTCGAAGTGGGCGCTGTCAGTTGGCAGCGGAGCCTGCGTGGCTCTTGGCGGCGTGTGTGGCGTCGCAGCCGGCGGTCCCAGGGGCCTGCTGTTTCCCTCCTCGCCTTCTAACCGATCAGCCGCGGGAAGGTGGTGACGTATCTGATCGAGCCCAGCCACGTCGACATCTACAAGAGCGAGTGAGTGAAGATGCCATCTACTTCGGAAGGACAGTCCTCAGGCGATCCTGGAGGATATGTCTACCGAGATAGAGATCCCCCACCTTCTTGGAACGGTTCCACTCCAGAGGTCTCTTTCAAGACCTGGCTTCGAGATCTTGAGCTGTGGGAGGCCACGACGGATATTCCCAAGGAGAAGAGGGCGATCAAGCTGGTTCAAGCTCTCACAGGGCCAGCAAGGGAGGCGGTGTCGTCTTTGACGCTGGCCGAGCTCCAGCATGCGGACGGCTACAAGACGGTGATGAAAGTGCTCAACGACAACTTTAAGCCGTATGTGGAGACAGCGTTGCCGAGGGCCATGGAGGGCGTGTTCTATGGCCAGGCTAGAGGTGCCAAGGAGTCCATCCCGGATTACCTGGTGCGCGCGTCGCATGCCTTGGCGGAGCTCAAAGCCGAGGGCGTGGACCTTCCGGCGAAGGCTGCCGGATACTTGCTGTTCCGGCAGGCGAACTTGGACAAAGAGCTGGAGTCCCGTGTGGTCACGTGGTTGGCTGGCGACTACACCAAGGATGTGGTGATCGCCAACCTAAGGCGACTTGACCGCATCAACTCGAGCAGCTCCGGGTCCAAGGCGATGCTCTGGACGGAGACTGAAGAGGGCGAAGGCCAGGAGGTGTACTACGAGAACCACGAGCACTATGGCGAGCCCGAGTTCTACCTGGAGGCGGAAGACGAAGAAGACGAGAACTACGTGTACCTAGAAGACGGCGAGCTGGACGCGGTGTACGAGGAAGGCGATGTCATGGAAGCTTTGGCGTCGTACCAACATGTTCGGCAGCAGCTCAAAGAACAGCAAAAGGGCCGGCAGTACTACCAGCCGAACCTTGGCAAGAAAGGGGGCAAGAAGCTCTTCAACAAGGACGGCAAGAACACCGGCAAGCAGAGCAGCAAGTCCTTCGGCAAAGGCGGCTCGGCATGGAAGGGGTCGCCTACGTCACGAAGAGTGCACATAGAGCAGCTCAAGCTTAGGACTCGATGCCGGGCTTGCGGAGAAGTCGGGCATTGGAGCAAGGAGTGTAGGCACCGAGCGGGGCCATCGCTGACTACCTCTTCGTCATCGTCGGGCCCGGGAGCAAGCCGAGGGTCCTTCTACTGGGCCGGCCGAATGGATGCCGGGTCTGGTGGAGCGAACACCTTCTTGTCCTTCGGCCAGTTCCTCAACGACAGGCCGGGCGAGTCGATGGCGGGCGAGCTCTTCGTGGGAGTGACTACGCAGGGATGCCACGGCCTGGTGGACACTGCGGCTCAGGAAGGCCTGGTGGGTCGTCCGGCCCTTCTTCGTTTGCTGGACCTTTTGAGGCCCCTAGGCCTAAAAGGCTGCTGGACGGACAAGGCCACCCAGGCACGCGGCATTGGAGGCGCAGCAAAAACAGTCGGCGTGTGCGAAGTTCCCATCGGCCTCGGTGGAGTTCCAGGAGTGCTTGAGCTGACAGTCGTAGCCGAAGACGTGCCGTTGCTGTTGCCGGTTAGTCTCTTGAGGGCCTTGGGTTCAGTCATTGACCTAAGCAAAGACAAGATCACCTTCAGCAAAGTGAACGGAGAGTGCAACATGACGACTCTTCCCTCAGGGCACGCAGCTGTGGATGTGCTTGACTTTGGTCCTGAAGGTTGGGTGATGCCTTCCGCGTGTGCAGGGCGTCGTATGGAGTCCGACTTTCGCACTGGGCAGGTTTTTGGCTCGAGACCAAAGACTACAAGATCGCCCAAGACTCTTAAGTCCGAGGCCTATGCTAGCTTCGCGAGCCCTGCAGCAGCAGCAGGGGCGGCAGCGGAATCCATGGCAGCTAGTGCGGAATCCCGTCAGCCGGCCAAGGCTCGCCGTCCGAAACTGGCGGGTTTTGTTGGACAAACTCTGCTCGCTGCTGGCCTGGGGATACTGGCAAACCGTGGTGTCACCGTGGCTCTCTCTTCCCGGGCCAGAGTCGCAGCAGCAGCCCAGCCCTACGGATACCACTTCGCCAGCGACCTTGACTACAAGTTCGGCTACCAGCAGGGGCCAGATCTACAAGAACTACCTGGAAGGCGAGAGGCCCGAACAGTTGGCTTCGGTGAAAGGCGTGCCGACTCAAGAGATTGGCCGCTGTGCTCACCCAGCTCAGCAGCTCAAAGGAGGAGGCAATGGACACATGAACTGGTTCCACTGCAACCTGTGCAAGGCTCGATGGAAACTCAGCCGACCAGTGGAGACCGTGAACCAGTCGAAGGAGAAGACCCTCAACCTGGCGGAGAACGCTCTGAAACAACAAGAGAAGCGAATGGCCCAGAAGCACCAGGTGGAGATGGGAAACCTGATGCAGCAGCTGGCGGACGAGCGCGCCAGGAGCGACGAGCTGCAGACTACGCTGGACTTGCGCGAGGGCGAGTACCTGGAGTTCGAGAGGGCGGTGGAGAACGTGACCGCAATGGAGGCTCACCTGTCCGAGATGGACCCGACTACCGCGAACCAGGTGCAGGCAATGGTCTCCGAGTTCAAGAGAGTTCAGCGCTACGAGCAGGAGACCCGACATCGAGCGAACACGCTGCCCTTGCGAGAAACCAAGAGCGACTGGGAGCAAGCCGTGGCCACGATGAAGCAAGCGGCGGACATGGTGAACCAGTTCTACGCGCGCATGATGACCCAACGAACCCAAGTGGCGCAGCAGCTGGCAGGAATGTGAACGTAGGCCAGAACATCAGATCGTGGGATGGAACGCGAGTGTTGCAAAGTGCTACGCCTAACATGGTGCGTCGTTGGATGGCCAAGCCTCTTCCCTTCCTGGACGACTTTGTGGTGGTCTCCAAGAATGGTGTCCTGCAGCGAATGGACCGGCAGGACGTGGAGGGCCTGCACAGCCTGGAAGACGAGGAGGTCTATGTGGTGGTCAAAGAGCCCGAGCTGTACTTGGAGCACCAGAGCGACGAGACCAAGATCGACAAGGCGAAGTCTGATCAGATCCTGGACTACCTCGTGGGGGCTAGTGCCGGGGTTGACGCCATGACCATAGACCTAAAGGGCGTCAACCAGAATGCGGTGTGGAAGGACATCGAGAGCCAAGGTCCCAAAGTAATATACATGAACAAGGTGGCGTCGGAGCAGTCGTCGCTGGCTTGTCGCATCGCGAGACATCAGTGGAGGAAGGGCCGTGGCTTCGTAATCAGTGCCTTGGGGCCGCTGTCATCAGGCTTGAAGAACCTGAAGGAGGCCACTTCAGAAGGCACCGCGTCCTACCTGCTATACCGCAAGAAGTACCAGATCACAAACTTCAAGGACGCAGTCAAGTATGCCATGGCGAAGGGCAAGCCGCCCCGAGCGGAGGGGGCAATCATGGACTATAACCTCGAGTGCTTCCCCGGAGAGGTCGCAGAGCAGGACATCTTCGACGAGCTCGACCTTCGCCCGATGGACACAGTGGACGAACGTCCTGAAGACTCGGTCGTCCCGGTGGGTGAGCCTACAAGACAAGAAAAGGAGGCAGTGATGAAGCTGCATCGAAACTTGGGACACCCCAGCTTGGCGGATCTGGTGCGAACTCTGAAGGTGAGCCGAACACCAGACAGGATATGGCGTTGGGCGAAGGACAGCTTCAGATGTCCTACCTGCGCTGCCAGTAGAACTCCGAAGGCGCATAGGCCGGCGATGGTGCCCAGGTCGTACGCGCCCAACACCGTGGTCGCGATCGACCTCTTGCAGATGCCGAATTGGGATGCTTCCGGACAGAACTGGTACTTGAACATGATTTGCCTGGGCACCTCCTTCCAGATGGTGGAAAAGCTACGAAGCAAAGAGCCCGTGAGTGTGTGGGCGGCCTTTACCAGAACGTGGGGGCGCTTCTTAGGAATGCCACAGATCCTCCTTCTGGACCAAGGGCGAGAGTTCTTGGGCGAATTTCGAGACCGATGCGCGGAACTAGGCGTGCTTCTGCACGTTATTGGGGCCAGGGCGCCACACCAGAACGGGCGCTGTGAAAGGCATGGCGGCCTCTTCAAGCAGATGATGGAAAAGGCGAAGTGGCAGAATCCTCCGTGCTCAGAGGATGACCTCAGGTTGCTGACACGTGAGGTGGAAGCAGCCAAAAATCGCCTCTTCAATCGCTCCGGCTTTTCTCCAGCTCAAAGGATGCTGGGGCAGACAGCGCGGACCAATGGGGAGCTCATGTCGGACGATGCCATTGACCCCGCGCTGGTGAACCACGGTGAGGAGGTGGAAAGAGTGTTGGCAGCGCGCAGGGCTGCCCAGAAGGCGTTCGTGGAGACCAACCTGTCCGAAGCGGCTAAGCACGCTCTCCGAGCCAGGAATCGCGTGCACCGAACCTTTCAGCCGGGAGAGATCGTCTACATTTGGCGGTCGTGGAAGGATAAAGGTGTGCTTAAGCCTAACTGGGTCGGGCCAGGCGTCGTTTTGATGCCTGAGGGAGCGAACTGCTACGTCAATGTGTTGGGCAGACTTTGGAAGGTCTGCAACGAGCACGTGCGGGAGGCCACGTCGGAGGAGGTTCGCGGAGTGGAAGCTGTGCATGAAGTGTTCCAAGACCTAAAGGAGCGCTTCAAGAAGTCGAGCAGTCGTTTAATCGAGGACCACACGGGCGACCCACTTCCACCAGGAGTTTCCCGAGGAGCCATAGTTCGCGAAGCTGGCGAAGATGAAGTGAGCGCAGAAGGCCTACATCGAGGGCTACCCCGAGTGAGGATTGACGAGCCGGAGACGCCCGTGGTGCCTATACCTATTCCGCCAGAAGAACTTCCCGATCCAGCGCAACTGCCAGAAACTCCAGTGCCAGAAGTCCCAGCAGAGCCAGCAAGGCAAGCATCAGCGCCGGAGCCCGAGGCAGAGATAGAGGTTCCCGAACTCCCCGTTCCTGAAGCTCCCGGTCGAGAAGAACGACTACGCGCAGCTGTGGACTCCGCGGTGCAGAGCCAGAGATTGGACGGTGTTCCCCCAAGAGCGCCAAGCAGGCTAGCAGAGGCGGAGAGCAGCGCCGGGTACGAGCCGGTGCGACCTCCCCCGAGAAGGCAGCAGGAGCCGGGCAACCCATACTCGCCCGTTGGCCAGGATGAGTTCGAAGAAGGACCGACGCCAGTTCCACCTCGGCGACAAAGCGAAGTGCAGCGTGACACCTGGGAGCTAAAGCCGGCCCTGGGCGTCCTGAGAAGGCATCACGTTCGCTGGCGCAGCGCGATGTGCACACCCTGGGAGACGACGAGGCTGCCAGTCAAGCTGGAAGATCTCACAGGAGAGAGGAAGACGATGGCGAAGATGAAAGATGGAAGCGTGCAAGAAGTGGAGGACGATTGGAAGAGTTTGAAACCCCAGCGAGATCTGAAGGCCAAATGGAAAGGCTTCACCGACTTCTATGTCACCAAGAAGGCCTTAAGGAACCTGAAGCATGTAACGTCGAAAGAGGTCCCCAACTTTGACGTGGAGACGACCGAAGCGTATACGTTCATGGTCCTCAATGCCGAGACCTTCGTCATGAAAAAGGTGGCGACGGATGAGGTAAGCGAGGCCGACATTCCCGAAGAGGAGTGGCCAGCCTGGCGACTACAAGACGCTGAAGAGTGGAGCAAAATAGAAAGTTCCGGCGCGATGAAGGTGCTGTCGGTGGAGGAGTCGAGAAGAGTCCTCAAGGAGCTGGAGTCGCAGGGCAAGCTGAACCGGGTGATCGGGTCAAGAATGGTCCGAAGGCTGAAGCCCGGGGAACAGATTGGCGAGACACCGTCAAAGAAGTCTCGCTTTTGCGTGCGAGGTGACATGGATCCCGATGCTCTGGACTTGGAAAGATACAGCCCGACGGTCACGACACAGAACTTGCAAGTGGTTTTGCAGCTGGCCGCAAGTATGAAGCTGAGGGGGTCCTGCGGGGACCTGAAAGCAGCCTTCACCCAGTCGGACCCTCTCTTGAGACCAGGCGGCAAGCTCTACGTGAGGCAGCCAAAAGGGGGTCTACCGAACATGGACCCAGAACAGATCATCGAAGTGGTGGCCGGCGTTTACGGGCTCATGGATGGTCCCATACATTGGCGCCAGACGCTGAAGAGCTACATCGTGAAGGACTTGAACTACAAGCAAAGCAGGCTAGACCCAACCATCTTCGTTAAATACTTAGAGGGCACCGTTGAAGGGATCATAGTGATAGAGATCGATGACTTGCTGTGCTTTGGCAACCGAGATCATGAAGTTCAGCTGGCAAAACTGCGCGAGCGCTTTAAATTCGGAAAATTCAAGCAGTTGATGCAGCTCTTGGATGGCACGACATTCAACGGGCGACGCATCAGACAACTGAGCGACTACACCGTCTGCATAGACATGGGCAAGTTCGTGTCCGAAAGAATGGCGCCAGTGAGTCTGGAAAAGGGACGCAGAGCTCACCCCGAGGCGGACGCGACAGAGGAAGAGAAGAACAAGTTCAGAGGTGCCGTAGGATCTTTAGCGTGGGCCGCCAAGGAGTGTCGTCCAGATGCCGCCGCTGGAGCCAGCATAATGGCATCCAAGTCGAGCACGCTCAAGATCAAGGACATTCTCGAGCTGAACCAGTGCATCAATAAGGTGCGCGCTTGGCCAGACCTCACCTTGCGCTACTTCCCAATAGAGTGTGAGGACCTGAGATGGGGCGTGGTCACGGATGCAAGCTTCACCAACTACAGCGACGGCTCCACCCAGGGGGCCTTGGGAGTCATAGCATTCCACAAGGACATGTTGCAGGGGCACGAAGCTACCTGCTCGCTGGTCTGGTGGAAGAGCGGAAAGCTGAGAAGAAAAGTGAACTCAACCTTGGCCGCCGAGACTCAATCGCTCAACAAAGGTTTAGGAGATCTTCTGTGGGCGAAAGCAATCTGGAATGACTTGATCCAGGAGAAGTTCAGCCTCGAAGTTTTCAAAGAGAACGCCAAAGCCCAGGCCGATTTGGTGCTGCAGAGTGCCAAGGCAGATCACACGCTCAAAGATTCGCTGACAGTTGTGGATGCGAAGTCGCTCTACGACAACCTCCGAAAGGAGGGTTCGCTGGCCCAAGACAAGTACACCGCGCTGGACTTGGCGATAGCTCGTGAGAGAATGGATGGCGTAGGCGCCGAAGTCCGCTGGGTTGAGCATCAAGCCATGATTGTAGATGCCCTCACAAAGATTCAAGGCAACGCTGAGGCCCTAAAGAAGCTCTTAGAAAAAGGGACATACCAGTTAGTTGCCGAAACCGAAAGGCTTGAAGAGCGGGCTGAGCGCCGAGATGCCGGGACCGTGAAACATCGGTGAATGGCCAGAAAGAGTTTTGGGAGCTGTGAAATCAGTGGAGGCTTCCTCCCTGGCCATATCACCCGCGGTCTTTCTTTTCGGCCCACAGAGGGCCCTCTTGATCCTTAAGCTACTGACTTTGCAGTGTGCGTAAAATTGAGTCCGAGCCATAGATTCGAAGTGGGCGCTGTCACATAGAACCCTCAAGCAGCTGTGTGTGGGTAGCATAGCTTGGGAAAGATCTGGTATGAGTTCTGACACTTGGCCTTGCGGAGTTCACTTTGCAGGTCCCAGAAAGGAAATACAGACACGAGAAGCCTGACCTGAAGATCTTGCTCGAGCGCAAGGAAGAGAACTACGTCGACGTGGCAGACGTTGCGGGCTGAGACGTAGGCCCAAATGCCCTGAGCAGATTCCGCCCGGGCTACTAATGGATGAAGCTTTTCTGCGACACAAGTTGCCCAAACCAGAAGTTCAAGAATGATCCATCCTTAGAAGGACGAGGATGGACGTGAGGGCGTCTGCGTGCCCTCAAGTCAGGCAATTGGCTCTGTGGTGCTTTGCTGTAACTTTACATCCTTAGCCTTTTTGGGTTTATTGGGTTTCTTTACTAATAGCTGCCCTGCTAAGTGCAGCCAAGTTGGCTTGGCAAGCGGCTGGCTGCGCCCAAGGTCTAAACGCTCAACGCTGACTGGGCCTTATAGACCACAAACCCCCAGACACCGTAGCGCCCTGCACCCCCCCTAAACCCCCCTAAACGCCCTAAAGCCCTGGACCCTTAGAACCTACACCAGAACCCGATTTGTCTCCCGAAAATCCTAACCCCATAAACCCATAATAAACTCTTAGGGACCCTTAACCCTAAACCCTAAACCCTAAACCTTAAACCCTAAACCCCTAAACCCTGCAGCCCTGGAGATCCCTCGCCTGAAGATCAGGGTTTAGGGTTGAGGGCTTTAGGGTTACGGTTTAGGGTTTAGGGTTCAGGGTTTAGGGTTTAGGGTTTAGGGTTTAGGGTTCAGGGTTTAGGGTTTAGGGTTTGCCGTGCCCCACCCCCCCCCCCCCCCCCCCCCCCCCCGAAGCCTCGAGCCCTTGCAGCCCGCCAAGGAGCTCGCCTCTGGTGGGCGTGCCTACAGGCAACCTGTGGGGGCGTTGAGGGTAAAGGGCAATCTGGGTTTAGGGTTTAGGGTTTAGGGTTTGGGGTTTAGGGTTTAGGGTTTAGGGTTTAGGGTTTAGGGTTTGGGGTTTAGGGTTTAGGGTTTAGGGTTTAGGGGATGAGAAGGGTTTATAGGGCTTCAGGTGTCTGTTTTCAGGGAGGCTGGGGGGGGGGGGTGTTTGAAGGGCTTTTGGGGGAAGCCTTAGAGGCAATTAGGGATGATTGGCTTACCCACCCTAAACCCGAAGAGCATTGCAAATTTCGGCCAGGGTTAGGGTTTGAACCTTCAACCCTGAAACCCATACAGCCCTGAACCCGACTTAATTTCTAAAGCCTCCGAAAGTAGGCAGCCCGAAACCCCCTAAACCCTAGGCCCCACACCCGAAGACCCTAAGCCCTAAAGCCCAAGGGATTCCGGCGGGTGTCCCTATAACCCTCTTCAAAGCCAAGAAGGGCACTCTTGTGTATTCTTAGGCTACTCCTGAGTCCAATATTCTGTCGGAGTGAGAAAGTTTAGGGTATAGGGTCTAGGGTCTAGGGCTTAGGGTTTAGGGTCTAGGGTTTGGGGTTTAGAGTTTAAAGTTTAGGGTTTAGGGTTTTAGGGTTTAGGGTTTAGGGCGTATCATGGTTGTTTGGGAAGGTAAGTGGTCGACGTGCCAGGCCGACGGTGATCAACTGCTTTCCGGAGGAGCTGGGATCCATGCAGGCCAGAGTTTAGGGTTTAGGGTTTGGGGTCTAGGGTTTAGGGTTTAGGGTTTAGGGTTTGGGGTTTAGGGTTTTAGGGGTTTAGGGGTTTAGGGGTTTAGGGTTTTTTTGAGTTTTTTTTTGGGTTTTTTGGGTTTTTTGGGGTTTAGGGGGCTTAGGGCTTGGCAACTTCGAGGTTCAGGATTTAGGGGTTTAGGGGTGGCAGGCTCTGAAACCCCTCCCCCGACAATTCACGCCCTCCACCCACCACCGCCCCCAATGTTGCGCAAGGAGTGGGAAGCATATTGGCCATGTGTAGTCTGAGGTCTCAAAGGGCCCTTATATTTCCTGAGGGATTATTTGAAAAAAGGGGGTCCCAAGCGCGAGGGTACAAACTTTGGGGTCCAAGGTAGAGTCATATGAATCTCTCGAAGGGTAGTTGCATGGTCCCTGAATATGGTTGGCCCCTTACCAAAGGGTCCCGAAGTTTCAGCCTTTGGGGTTTCAAACGGGCGTACAAGGGGTAGACAAGTGTCCCCATTTGTTAGGGGATTTAACGCAGAAAAGCAACCAGCACCCTAAGCCCCCTAGACTCAAGAACCCTAAACCCTCAAAACCAAAAAAACTCAAATTCAACTAATGAACACCCAACCGAAACCCTGAACCCTAACCGCCAGAAGCCCTTTGACTCCCAAAGCCCTTCAGCACCCATCAACGCTCTTAACCTGAAAGCACCAAAGTTGAGCCTGAAAGCCCCCGAAACGCCCAAGTTCCCCCTGAACCCTGAACCCCACAGGGCTCAATGCGCTTACGCGGTAGCTCAAATCTCGGGATTTGCCTGTGTAGGAGCCCTAGCCGGTGACCAGGCTTGCGGGTTTCAGGGTTTAGGGGGTTCCTGGCTTCGGGTTTAGATTAGGGTTTAGAGTTCAGGTTACAGGGTTTGCCCCCCCCCCCCCCCCCCCCCCCCCAAAAAAAAATAAAAATAAAAAAAGAACAATAATAATAATACATAATAAAAGTTCCAAGGAAAAACAAACATAATTATCAACCCAAGACCTCCCAACCCACAAGCTAGTAGAGGTCTGGTTCAGCAAGTGGATCGACTTCTTCTTCCACACGGATGTGGAGGTGGACGGCAAGGGGCCAAAGATCCTCCGCCTCACTACCTTGGGGTTTAGGGTTAAGGGTTTAGGGTTTAGGGTTTAGGTAGGGGTGTATAGGGGTTGTGTGCCCCAACATGTCAACACACTCAGATAGCTTTGAGAAGCAGATTGAGTTGTAGAGCTTTCGCGAAGATCCTCAAAGACATAATCAGGAGGAGCATTCTCTGATTTGCTGGGGGTTGCGGGATATACGCTCTTCCCGGTCCATTGGTTTAGGGTTTAGGGTTTAGGGTTAGGGTTTAGGGTTTAGGGTTTGGGGTTTAGAGTTTAGGGTTTAGGGTTTAGGGTTTAGGTTTTAGGGTTTAGGGTTTAGGGTTTAGGGTTTAGGGTTTAGGGTTTAGGGTTTAGGGTTTAGGGTTTAGGGTTTAGGGTTTAGGGTCTAGGGTTTAGGGTTTAGGGTTTAGGGTTTAGGGTTTAGGGTCTAGGGTTTAGGGTTTAGGGTTTAGGGTTTAGGGTTTAGGGTTTAGGGTACTTGGAACCTCAGACCGGTGTCTGCCGCACTGCCGAGGAAAGTGCACAGCCTTCTGCAGAAGATCCGAAAGGCCAAGTACCCTGCGATCAGCGCCTCGCAATGCAGCTTAAGGCTTGAGCCCCTAGCCCTAAGCACTAAACCCCAAACCATAAACCCTAAACCCTAAACCCTAAACCCTGAACCTCAAAATCCCTGAACCCTAAACCCTAAACCCTTACTCTCCACCCACGCCCAACCTAGCACTCATCCTACTTGGAGGTTCATGGTACCTATTTAATAGTTAGGGCTGAGGGTTGAGGGTTTTGAGTTTGGGGTTTCGGGTTTAGGGTAATATATGGTTATACGTACAGCTATAAGCACAGTTATAATTGGTTAGTAAGTACCATGGACCTCCAAGTACACCTTTATGACCCTATCCAGGTTTAGGGATTAGGGATTTAGGGTTTAGGGTTTGAGGGTTGTAGGGTTTTAGGGTTTTAGGGTTTAGGGTTTAGGCTAGTGGTGCCCTTCACCCATCTTTTTGGTTCATGGTTCCTTGAAAAAGTAACCAACCAACAACATCGGTCCCCGCAGTACAAGATGGTTACTGGCCTACCAAGTAACCCTAACTGGGCAAATGAAGCAGGAGCCCCAAAATAGTAGCTACTCTAATCTCGTTAACGCTAAACTCAAAAGCCCAAGTTTTTAACCGTATGAAGATAACCTTAAGCAATTTGTCTTATTCTTTCACAAAACCATTATTTGACATGTCTATATTACTATCTTGACAGGAATATCTTTCAGCACAATCAGCGGTATACAAAGATTTTGCTCTTACATTGATCTGAATAAATAAATAAGACGAAACGACTCTAGACCCCCAAACCCTAAACCCTAATTCAACCCTAAACCCTTGTTAAACCGTAAGCCAGAATTGAACCCTAAACCCTAAACCCTAAAGAAATCAATAGGCGACCGTTCCGCCGAGGTGAGGAGGAGGAAGCAGCGAGCATCCCCCTGCAGTTCCTCACGCTGCAGTGTGCTGTTGGGGGGGGGGAGGGGGGGTTCAGGGATAGATATACGCAAAGCCCTAAATCCTAACACTCACCCTATAAACCCTAAGCCCTAAACCCTAAACCCTAAATCCTAAACCCTAAACCCTACACGGTTTCTTCGGAACTCTGCTAGAAGGCTTGGAGGGCAGCATGGCCTGTTGGAATCTCACCATCGCTGGACATACACGGGAATTCGGGTTCGGGGTGTTAGGGTTTAGGGTTTGGGGTTTAGGGTTCAGGGGTTCAGTGTTTTGGAGTTGGGCACGTAAACCCTGCACACTAAACCATCAACCCCAAACCCTGAAGCTGCGCAATAGGACCATAAAGGGCGAACCGATCTTCAGGGCCCCTTGGGTTTGGGGTTTGGGGTTTAGGGTTTAGGGTTTAGGGCTTAGGTGCTTAGGGGCTTAGGGTTTAGGGACTCTGGCTTCAAGACTCTATACTGACTTTGTAGGATTCAGGGTTTCGAGGGTTTATAGGGTTCCTAGGGGTTGTAGGGTTTATGAGGTTTGCAGGGATCTTAGGGTTAACAGGGTTTGCAGGGCTTCAGGGGTTTAGGGTTAGGGGTCTGGGGGCGTCCCTAAACCCGAAACCCTAAACCCTAAACCCTAAACCCTAAACCCTAAACCCTGTTTATGGACGTCGCAAAACCGCAGGTTGATCTTGCAAGGGGCCTTCGACGCGATCTTGATTCGTGGCCTGGCTCGGACTGTCGGGTTTACGGTTTAGGGGCTTAGGGTTTGGGTTTAGGGTTTCGGGCTACACCTTGCAAACCCTACAAGGAGGGAACCCCCCCCCCCCTACTGTACCAAGCACTAACTAAGGTTCTTACAACCCTTATGCCTCTGCTCATAATATTATAACTAGGAGGGCTTTGCCTTGTAAGCCCCAACAACTGCAGAGCCCATTCGCTAGAAACAAGCCCAAATTCAACGTCGCAATGTTTTGACCCCGGAAAGCCCCGAGCTGCCCGAATGATCCGTTTGCGGTTTAGACTTTGTGCCCCCCCGGCTTGGGCATTGGGGCTTTTTGGCCATGAGAGGTGTGCAAACCCCTAAACCCCCAAACCCTAAACCCCAATCCCTAAACCCTAAACCCTAAACCCTAAACCCTAAACCCTAAACCCTAAACCCCCAAAGCCCCAAGCAAGCATTGCTCCAAGGCCTGATGCAGCAGAAAGGGGGTGCCAACTGGGAAGTCCTTCGCCGCGAGACGCTTTCCCAGGAAGTTTGGGTTTTGGGGTTTATGGTTTAGGGTTTAGGGTTTAGGGTTTAGTGTCTACCCAAAGGCTCCTATGTAGTACCTTTTGGAGGTAGTATACTAGAATCCCCTATAGCTAACCCAAAAAGGAACTACATTGGAGCCTTTGGGTAGGGTTTAGGGTTTTGGGTTTAGAGCTTAATGTTCAGGAGGTTGGCTATTTTGGGTGGATGTTAGGGTTCATGTTCCGGGTTTGTTAAAGGGTTTTCGCGGTGAATGCTCGGGGCCCGGGGTATACTGTTGAGGGCATAGGGTGGTTTCCGCAATTGCGGTTCCTTGTTTGTTGGAGTCCTCATTCTAAGGGAATCCCAATATCTGCGGTCCATGTTAAAGGTCCCCTACTTCCGTAAGTCCTCATATCTTTCTGGGTTTTGGTACACTTACTTGGCCAACGGATGAACTTTAAGGTTTTTGGGCCTCCTTTTGGTATAGGATTTAGGGTTTGGGGTTTAGGGTAACTTATAGCCATAACATGAGTAAATAAGGATACGTATTTTCTATTACACAACCCGGTTAGAGTACTTTGCATGTTGCTTTAGGGTTTAGGGTTTAGGGTTTAGGGTTTAGGGTTTAGGGTTTAGGGACCCTAAACCCTAAGCCCTGCGCCCTAATTAAACCCTAAACCCTAAACCCTAAACCCTCATCAAACCCTAAACTTCACCTTCCAGGCAGCGAGGCTGAAACCCTGAAACGGCTATCTTCACAGTCAGTGGCGATGAAGTGGGACTGTACTACAACTTTATCACTTCGTACTTTTTGGGGTTCCTCGTATTCATATTAAGGGAGCTAAAAGTTAAACTTTGCTTGGGGGGTTAAAGAGCAACCAAGAAAGCTGCTTGGCTAAGGATATGCACCTCGCTCAACAGCGGCTCAGCTTCAGAGGAGCCAGAATCCCCTCTTGGGCTTAGAGGGTGGGTTTAGGGCTTGGGTTTGGGGTTTATGGATTGGGGTTTAGGGCTTCGGGCTTAGGAATGTCGAGCGCTTGGTTTCTAGTGTTTTTTCTTTGCAGTTTACGGCTTATTAGGGCCCAGAGTTGGTAAGCAGTAAGGTCGAAGGTTGAACCTGAACCGTAAACCCCAAAACCCTAAACTCTAAACCAGGTTCCCTTTGCAGGCCCCCCTGTTTAGTAAAGCACCGTTTTACAAGGAGCCGCACCAGGGACCCCAATTTAGAGAACTACCAAAATCCTTCGGATGCAGGGGGGTTCAAGGCCTAAACCCTAAACCCTAAACCCTTAACCCTTAACCCTTAACCCTTAACCCTTAACCCTTAACCCTTAACCCTTAACCCTTAACCCTTACCCTTAAACCCTAACCCTGAAACCCTAACCCCAAACCCTAAGCCTTTGAGGCAAGAAGAGCTCGCTCATCAAAGACATCTTGATGGGGACCTACAAGGACGCTTTGAGCGGGTTTGGGGGGGGCTTAGGGCTCAGGGCTTAGGGCTTAGGGTTTAGGGTTTAGGGTTTAGGATTTCGGGTTTAGGGTTTAGCCTGGTATGTGGGTTTAGGGTTTAGCCTGGTATGTGGCTACAGCTTTGCAGTAAACTCCAGAAAGTTGAACATGGTTTGAGGATGATTCGAGCTGGGATTCCCTTTGGTATACCTTTTGGGGTATGGGGATAGAGGATGTTTTAACGTTTTGGAGTTTACCGTGTGGCTGTGTTGTGCTCTGCAGGACTCATGATATTTTTGGAGCTTGGTTAAGACGTCTGGGCACCCCCGCAAGCCGGTCGTCTGCGGATTTCTGAGGGGGTGGACTGGCTTTACAGAGCAGGGTTGGGGAGACGATATACAAGGTATCAGAACCCTACCCTAACCCTAAACCCTAGAACCCTAGAACCCTGACACCCTAACACCCTAGCACCCGAACACCCTAACACCCAGCAAGGGAACCTCAGGCATGGATTTTACCAAAATGCAGGAACACAAGGATCCTGATGCCGATATTCCTGCTACGGCTTAGTATATCTCCTGGGGTTCACTTTAGCTCGGTTGGTTACGGTTTAGGGTTTAGGGTTTAGGGTTTAGGGTGTAGGGCCCGAACGTATTTATGGGCTCTTAAAGTCGTGGTCCCTTTTGGGGTACTTCTCCCAGAGGTTCGCGCTTTTGTACGATTGCAAAAATATGTTCCCCAAAAGCACTACATGATGTATGGGGCTTTTGGTACTATGAAGTGGACCCTCTAGGTATGATATCCAGGGTCAATCTATCTAGGGGGCCCAGCGAGGGACCATCATTTAGGGAGGTCTGGCCATTTCCATCTTGACTTCGGAATAGGAGCCATTTCCTACGACAAGGTATCGAAACGAGGAGGGCAAAAGCCCCCAGACACAACGCTAGATGGGTTCAGGCCGTAGGGTAAAGCTTTCGGTTGAAGAGGACGCCGACGCGCTCTTCTTGCAGGAGGCTCTTGGGCTTTTGGGCGTTCTGTTTTCGACCGAGAGTGCCGTTTGAGGATTTAGGGTTGTGCTGCAGTACAATGAGCTCACAAAAAACCTTGCAGCAAGGAACCAGGATTTCAAGAACCCTTGTACGGCTTGCTTGGTATATAGTTAATGGTTTAGGGTTCGTTTCTTCATACTCTCTTGTACTTGTACTCTCGAACCTCTCCCCAACATTTGGGGGCTAGGGACCACCCTCCCCTCTGTACCATCATTTGGGGTTAAGAGACTCAAACCGTGCCACTCTCAGATGGAGCTTTAGGTTAGGTGCGCTTACGGCCTTATCTGGAGTGGTGCGCATCATGAATCACTTCTCTTTGTGCACGGCCACGTTTCATGATATCTCCAGCAAATCCCAAGTAAAATGTCCGGCATGGATGGACCAAAGTCCGGACCAATCTCGGGCCGGCTACGCCTCTATGTGACTCAGGGTATTCTTGGCTAGGAACTGCTGAAGGAAGCCCAATAAATGAAAAACTGCTCTACAGAATGATGAAGAAGAAACCATTGTAATGATCTGTTAAAAAGGTTCCTTGAGCTAGTCCTAGTGGAGTGGGGGGGGCTTGCAGGTTCACCCTGGACCCTAAACCCTAGACCCTGAACCCCAAACCCCAAACCCTAAACCCTAGACCCTAAACCCCAAACCCTAAACCCTAAAACCCTAAACCCCAAACCCTAAACCCTAAAACCCTAAACCCTAAACCCTAACCTCCCAGCCCAGAGCATCCTCTGCCTTTAAGGCCGGCTCGGAGCTCCTCGCGCTGCTGCCTCATGCTCAGCCAAGCATCGAGCTCAATTAAACCCTACACCCCAAATCCTCAACCCTCTGTGGTGCTTTACTGTAACTTTAGATCCTTAGCCTTTTTGGGGTTTATTGGGTTTAATAAGGCAGCTAAAAGTCTTAATTTTTTGGCTACCCTCCTAAGTGCGGCCAAGCCCAAATCCTCAACCCTACCCAAAGGCTCCAATGTAGTTCCTTTTTGGGTTAGTTACTCTGTGGTGCTTTACTGTAACTTTACATCTTTACCATTTTTGGGTTTATTGGGTTCCTTAACAAGGTAGCTAAAAATTAAATTTATAGCTACCCTGCTAAGTGCAGCCAAGCTACCCAAAGGCTCCAATGTAGTTCCTTCTTTGGTTAGTTGCAGGGGATTCTAATATACTACCCCAAGAAGGTACTACATAGGAGCCTTTGGGTAGGCCCTAATCGCTGAGCCCTAAACCATCACTCCTTCGAAGCCAGCATAGATCTGTTTAGCAAGGACAGACTGACAGAGGGTTCCCTTGTTGGTGTCTAGGGTTTAGGGAGAAGGGTTTGGGGATTAGCGTTTAGGGTTTAGGGTTTAGGGTGTTAGGGAGAGGGGTTCAGGGCGTTGGGGCTTAGGGTCTGGATGTTTCCCCTTATACTATCAGTCCTGAATAGGGATTATAGCACCCCTACTATAATCCCTATTAAGGACTGAACATCCCAAGTCCTAAACCCTTCACGGCCCCCAAACCCTAAACCCGAAACCAGATGGTTTAAGACAGAGACGTATGTCTTCTGCCATAGCATGGCCCCACGAGAATAAGGCGCAAGGAGTACACGGCGAGCCACCACATCGTCGTTCCCAGGCGCCAACGGGGGGGAATGCAGTACATGGTAGGTAGGTTTAGGGTTTAGGGTTTAGGGTTTAGGGTTTAGGGTTTAGAGTTTAGGGTTTAGGGTTTAGGGTTTAGAGTTTAGGGTTTAGGGTTTAGGGTTTATGGCTATTTATGGTTTGGGGAACTCCTATGCCCTATGAAGTAGCTCAAATCCCTAAATTCCAAGCGAAAACACAGGGACAATGAGGGTGTCAAGGCTCTGAGGGTGGGTTTGGGGGTGTTTGGGGTTTCAGGTGCTGAAGTTTTCGGGGAAAGTCGAGGACCCCCAAAATAGACCCCAAATAGTAGGATCCCCTTAGGATATAAGGACCCCAAAAAGGTACCCCTGAGATCGTAAACTTCCATATAGGGCTCAGCCATGTCACCCTGCTTCTGGGCCCCGCGGGAGGTGATATATGTTGTAGGAAGATGCTCGCAACACTTGATACCCCAAACTCCGTAGTCTGGTGAGTACCCCAAAAACCCTAAGCCCTCAAACCCTAAGCCCTAATTAAACCCGAAGCTTCACCCTAAACCTTAAACCCCTTGGGACCAAATCCGAAACGCTAAACACACTCCTAAACCCTAAAGCCCTAAACCCTCAACTCCTGGGAACCCTAAATCCTAACCTTGAACCCTCAACCCCTGGGAACCCTGACTCCTAAACCCTAAAATCGCCAGAGCACTAAACCCTAAAGCCTCAATCCCTGGGAACCCTAAATCCTGAACCTTTGGTTCCCTAGTAAGCCGACCCCTCCGATGCTTTCCAAGGAGAGGGTTTACGAACATTTAGGGTGAGCTTAATTAGCATTTAGGGTTTAGGGTTTAGCCCCCAAAATAGACCCCAAATAGTAGCACGCCCCCCCCCCCCCCCCCTATGAAAAAGCGACCCCCCCCCCCCCCCCCCCCATAAGGCACCCCAATTTCCGAAACCCCCCAGGAGCTTCAGCAGCGAGCGGGCACAGAATTCCATCATGCTGTCGGGCACCCAGTAGGAGTGTGGGGTTTTGGGTTTAGGGGTTTTGGGTTTAGGGTTTTGGGTTCTGGGGTTGGGGGTTTAGGGTTTAGGGTTGAGGGTGTTGGGGACTTGGATGTTGGGTTTAGTGGTTTGCGGTTTGGGGGTTAGGGTTTGGAGGGGAGGGGGGGGGGGGTGGGGGTGGTTGGAGTTTGGGCTTTAGGGTCGGGTGTTTGGGGTTTCTGGGGTTTATGGTTTCAGTTGTGTGGGGATGACATCGACAAAGACCGCGAGTCTCCCAGCAAATCTGGAAGACGCGGTAGAGGATGAGGAGTCGATAGTGAAGTCGAATCCTAAACCCTAAACCCTAAACCCTAAACCCTAAACCCTAAACCCTAAACCCTAAACCCTAAACCCTAAACCCTGTGTGGCACGTGAAGTCGGAACTCCAAAGACCCCGCCCTAAGCTCTGCCATTCTGTACTTGGTAGCTTTGGGGGGGATTCCGTGGTTTCGAAGTCTTCCTAAGCCCTAGACATCTAACCCTGAACCCTAAACCCCAAACCCTAAACCCCAAACCCTAAACCTCAAACCCTAAGCCCTAAACCCTAAACCCTAAACCCCAAACCCCAAACCCTAAACCCTAAACCCTGAACCCTAAACCCCAAGCCCTAAGCCCTAAGCCCTGAACCCTAAGAAAGCTGCAGTCTCCGGCGGGACATCTTCTCATCGCCGGAAGAGGTGGCAACGGGCCCGAGGATGATGGAAGTAATCTTTTTGGGGTTTTAGGGGTTAGGGGTTAGGGTTCAGGGTTTTAGGGGTTAGGGTTTAGGGCCCTAAAGCCAGCCCAGAGTGGGGCCTGAACCCTAAAGCCAGCCCAGGGTGGGGCCTGAACCCTAAAACCACCTTGCCCAGTAACACGGCGACCTTGCCCAGTAAAACGGCGACCTTGCCCAGTAACTCCCCAATGTTTAAGTTATATATGTGAGAGAGGTTTAGGGTTTAGAGTTTAGGGTTTGGGGTGCAGGGTTAGGGTTTGGGGTGAAGGGTTTGGGGTTTAGAGTTTAGGGAGAGTATCAAGGCTTGAGTCTTAGGCTTTATGCGCCATTGTGGTATTTCATATTTGCCCTTATTGGGGTTGAATAAGATCATATTCAGGAATATTTCACAGCGGGTTCTTAAAGGGCCCTAGGGAACTATTGGGATATTTGGGGTATGAAGCAACGAACCCTAAACCGCTTTGTTGCTGAGGAACTTTAGTGTTTCATGGTTCGGGTGTAGGCCTTGGGGGCAAAGGGCTCTCTAGGGCTTACTAGTGTTCATGCAGTTTTTTCGGGCTCACAGCAAGGTTTGTTGGAGGTCCCACAGAGCCCCATGCAGATTCCCCATGCCCTACCTTAAGAACCCAAACGGCCTCAGCCGGCGCGCCTGCAACATATAAGCCTCTGAGCCTCTTCTGAGCCCTGGACTCCCTGATATCTATACAAGCCTCTCAGCCTTGAAGCCTCACAACACCCCGAAGATTCGGATGTTCCCTCTTACCCTAAGGGTCCATGTACCTAAATATGGAATACTTGGGGCCTTAAAGTACTTCCTATATAAGGACTTTTTGGTCTAAGTATATAATTATAAGGTACATGGACCCTTAGGGTTATACTAACAGTCCTGGGGTTCCATAATCCCTATTAGGGACTGTGCCCACTTCCGCCGCCATTTTCAGCGCTCAAGCGCAGTGAATCCTTGGCACAACGATTTCTGCGGAGCTGCGCCCGGGATGCGAGAGCTGTTGTGAAGCGTTTAGGGTTTAGGGTTTAGGGTTTAGGGTTTAGGGTTTAGGGTTTAGGGTTTAGGGGACTTGGAGGTTCATCGTACTAATCAACCAATTATAACTGCACTTCTAATCCACTGTTAAGCCCCTTAAGTGCCCTAGCATGGTTATAAGTACAGTTAGAAGTACAGTTCTACAATACGTACCATGAACCTGAATCTCCAAGTAGACCCACAAACCCTTAAATGGAAGACCTTAAAATGAGGGCTGCATCGGGTTCCCTTCTCAACCCCTTGCAACAAAAGAGCGGTGCCCTGGCTATTCCTTGATGACTCTAGCACCTAGAAAGCGATTCAGGTGTGACCTCTGTATCTGGAGCACAAGCTAAGCCCAACCCTAAGCCCTAAACCCTAAACCCGAAACCCTAAATCCTAAACCCTAAACCCTAAACCCTTCCTCAGGTGCTCCGCCGGCTCTTGAACTCTTGGACGGAGCCAGGCGCCGACTTCTCGGGGATTTTTGGGCGCGACGGAAAATCCCTCAGCCCTATCTTAAAAGAACACCAAACCTACGTGTTGTGTAGGGTTTAGGGTTTAGGGTTCAGGGTTCAGGGTTCAGGGTTCAGGGTTCAGGGTTCAGGGTTCAGGGTTCAGGGTTTTAGGGTTTAGGGTTTAGGGTTTAGGGTTTAGGGTTTAGGGTTTAGGGTTTAGGGTTTAGGGGAAGAAGCCCATAAGCGGTGTATATGCTCAGGGCCAAACAACAGGCAGGTTTTGGGGGTTCTGAAGGTAGAAGCCCTAAACTCTAAGATCGCCACCCCCTTAAGTCCTCAAGCAAAAGTCCTGTGCGGTTTAGGGTTTAGGTTTAAGCTTTAAGGTTCCGGGTTTAGGGATTGCTATGGTTTTGCAAGCTGTCAGGGAGATTTTGGGGGTTCGAAGGGCGCAATGGTTTAAGATTTCATTTAGGGTTTAGCGTTTTGGGTTTCAGGGGTTCTCAAGACAGGCGAAACAAGATTGTTCGCTGCTGAGAGTTTTTGCTGATGTGTCAAAGCCTGGCCTCGGCGTCGCTTGACAAACCGCCGCTTCTCTGGAAGCTCCGGCCGAAGCTGCACTATCTGCAGCACTTACACGACGAGACGCTCAGCTGGTTAAATTCGGTTCACGTGGCCAACTTCCTGGACGAAGACAATATGAAGACTCTTCGTGGGCTGTGCACACCTGTCGCCCGAGAACTGTTCTGGTCAGATGGGCTCGCAGGTACATCTTGAAAAGATGCCTGGCTTTGGCAAGATACAAGTATCAGCCCGCTCGACCCGAGTTCACATGTAGAGAGATACAGAAAGAGACCCTAAACCCTAAACCCCAAACCCTAAACCCTAAACCCTTGTAGAAGCCTATTACAAGGCACCCAGGAAGACAGTTCTCAGGGGAGTGCGGGGGGGTTGGGGGGGGGAGGAGAAGGGGCACTTTCTATCTCAGGCTTCTGTGGGAGCACTGAGCGTTGCCCACGGGGGCACGGGGAGGAACCGGGAGGGGCCGAACCCCTAGACCCGAAACCCGAAACCCTAAACCCAGCCCTAAACCCTAAACCCTAAACCCTAAACCCTAAACCCTAAACCCTAAACCCTAAACCCTAAACCCTAAACCCTAAACCCTAAAAACCCTAAACCCCAAACCCCAAACAGACTCCACCGGAGCCCTAAAACCGCAAGCATCAGTTCCCTCCTGGGGTCTGTTAACAACAGCCCTCCTCGAAGGAGTAGGTTTAGGGCCCCAGACTAAGTAAGACCTGGGCCTTGCATCCGGCCCTAAGGGATTGGGGTTTAGGGTTTAGGGTTTAGGGTTTAGGGTTTAGGGTTTAGGGTTTAGGGTTTAGGGTTTAGGGTAGCCGCAATCCCTCAACACCAAACCCCCAGACCAATGTCTGCTGGAACGGAAAACGCCCAACCCCAACACCTAAACCTTTTGAGCCCCAAAAAACACATAAACTTGCTCAACCCCCAAACCACCCAAGTTATGCCCTGAATCCCTGAACTGTTATGAGGGCGCACCCCAAACAACTGCAAGCCCCAATACCCCAAACCCTGAACCCTAAACCCTAAACCCCAGCCCCAAAGCCTAAGCCCAAAGCCCCAAGCACCAAACCCTGAAGCCACAACACATTACACCCTAAATCTCTCAACCCTGAGCCCTGAACCCTAAACCCCTAAAACCTAAAACCTAAACCCTAAACCCTAAACCCTAAACCCTAAACCCTAAACCCCACCAGGATGGGCGTGATTCGGTTCGACACGCGCCTAGAGGAGGTGGCTCCGAAGCGGCTCTGCGTAACGTCACTTGAGTTTTTTTTTTTTTTTTTTTTGTTTGGGGGGGGGGGGGGGGGTGGGCGTGGGGTTTAGGGTTTAGGGTTTAGGGTTTAGGATTTAGGGTTTAGGGTTTAGGGTTTAGGGTTTAGGGTTAGGGTTTAGGGTTTAGGGTTGCTGGGCTACCAAGGGATCGTAGGGTATGAGAGTCTTGGGTTTGGGTCTAAGGTTTTGGGGTTTGAGGATCTACGGCGTAGGGTTTGCTGCGTAGGGTCTACGTCGATAAGTTTGGGGTGGTGTCAAGGGTTTAGGCTTTGGGATTGGGGTGTTTAGGTCTCAGTTCCGTGAAGTGCTGCATATACTGGCTATACTGTTTGGGGTTTCAGTCGGGTTTTGGGTTTTTGGGAGTTGAGGGCTCAGGTGGTTTGGCTTTTGGGTTTTTTTTCGCATTCCCTAGGCCCTAAACCCAAAACCCGAAACCCTAAACCCCAAGCCCTAAGCCCTAAACCCTAAACCCTAAGCCCTACACCCCAAACCCTAAACCCTAAACCCTAAACCCTAAACCCTAAGCCCTAGCCCTAAACCCTAAACCCTTTGCTTGTTCTTCTTTTAATTCGTTCAGAAGTCCTGAGGTCTCCCTTGCAGCTCTTTTGCTGTGCTTGCTGCTCGGTCTTCTGGTTCGTCTTCATCCTACTGCGACATGGCCTCGCAAGGGTTTAGGGTTTAGGGTTTAGGGTTTAGGGTTTAGGGTTTAGGGTTTAGGGTTTAGGGTTTAGGGTTTAGGGTTTAGGGTCAGGGTTTACAAGGTTCAGGGTTTAGGGCTTAGGGCTTAGGATTTAGGCTTAGGGGCTTTAGGGGGCTTGAGGGGGGCTTGAGAGGCTTCAGTGGCGCGTTATAGGTTTCTTGGGGGTTCCGGGTTGAGGGAGTCGGGGAAATCATCTACATGAGGGCATCTCCAGCTGGTGGAAGCAAACTCTATAAGACCCTAAACCCTAAACGCTGAACCCTAAACCCTATACCCTATACCCTGAACCCTAAACCCTGCCTGGAGTGCTTTGGGGTGAGGATTCGGAGTGCGTGGTCGGGGGTTTCGTGGGTTGAGGGGTTGATTCGGGCCTTGGGTCCCCCTACCCTCTGTCTTTAACCATCTGGTTCAGGGTTTAGGGTTTAGGGTTTAGGGTTTCGGGTTTCGGGTTTCGGGCCCTTTGAAGGGCTGGGAGTTGGGATGTTCCCCTTATTACTAACAATCCTTAGTAGGGAGTACAATAGGGAGGTATGATCATCCCTATAGAGGACCCAAAGAGCCCAATATTGCTTACTTAAGCAATATACCTTAAATCATATTAAGGATCCCTATATGATTTCAGGAATATTCCTTAATTAGGCAATATTGGGCTCGTTGGGGACTGTTAGTATAAGGGGAAGCATCCCAAGTTTTATCAGAACCCTAAAGCACGGCACCCTAGGCCGTGGAGCCCTAAAGATATGCCACGAAGTTCGAGGCGGATATGGAAAGCTCTATTGAACATAGCCCCCCAATCATTGATGGATCTCCTTGGTATTCATGTTGATGACTTGATTTCTGCTTGATGATAGCAATGCTTTCTCTGATAGTTTCAAGAAGATTAAAAAGCGCTGCAGCACGCCCCTCCCGTTTCGCCTGCGACCTTGGGACCATGTGAATAAATGTTCCTGACTTTTTCTACGAAAACAATGTTCTCCGGACCAGTGTCATGAAAGTTAAGTTTCCGGAAAGCGGTCATACCCTCAACCGCAAAAAGGTGCCTTGAAGCCACTAAACCAACCCCCAAACCCCCAAACCCTGAAGCCCTAAACCTTACAACCCTGAACCCCTGAAACCCCCCCAAAACCTTTAAACCCTAAACCCTAAACCCTAAACCCATCGTCCTCCCAGGATCTTTCCCCTGTCCTTCGTGGAGGTCACGCGGCTGAACTACGGGCTGGCCAAGAACACGGCGCCTTGGCCTTCTTTTGATTTAGGGTTTAGGGTTTAGGGTTAAGGGTTTAGGGTTTTGGGTTTTGGGTTTTGGGTTTGGGGTTTGGGGTTTAGGGTCTAGGGTTAAGGGTTAGAAGTATATGTAGGGTTGTTTATAGAGGCCAAGAATACGGCGCCTTGGCCTGGCTTCCCAAAAGAATGTAGGGTTCACAGGGATGTAGGGAGTTTCGGGTTTAGGGTCTAGGGTTCAGGGTTCTTAGGGATCTATGGGGTTTAGGGTTTAGTGGGTTTAGGGTTTAGGGTTTGCAGGGAATTTGTGGGGGTTTGGGGGGCTTATAGAGTGCTTTCCAGCGTTTAGGGGGTTGATAGAGGGTGCCGGAGTTCTCAGGCCCCATCAAGGGTTCCGCAACAGAGCCGTTTGGGGGTTTGTGGATTTAGGGTTGTTAGGGTTTAGGGTTTAGGGTTTCGGGTTTAGGGTTTAGGGTTGCTAGGGAAGTTTAGGGTTGAGCTCCTGGCATGTCACGTAGAGTTCGTGCGAGCACTTGGGGGGGGTCTACGTCAACTCGGGTAAACCCAAAGCAAGGCATAAGCCCTGAATCCTAGACCCTCTAGACCTTGAAACCTGAACCTTTTAGCCTGATGAGAACCTTCTTACAGTCCCCCAAAGCCCTCTAAAGATCTCAAGTCGTCGGGAGTTTTTTGCTTGGTAGCCCAGTGGTACCTTTTACCTTTTTTTTATTGGTTGTGGGTTCCCATAAAAAATAGCCAACCCAAAAAAGGGTGCCTTTGTTGTAAGAGGGATACTGGGCTATCAGAACCTTAACCTGATGAAAGCATCCTCACAGTCCCCCCAAGCCCTCTAAAAATTCTCAAGTCGTCGGGATTTTTTGGGAACCCCGCATGACGCTTTGGCCCTAAACCCTAAAGCCTAAACCATGAACCCTAAACCCTAAAGCCTAAACCCTAACCCTAGCTCTCAACCTTGCACCCACAGTTTTGGGGTTTAGGACTCGCCAGGTGACAGGGGTAGTGGACATGGCGACGGTGCACACGGAGGGCAGATACTACATGGGCCCCTTGCCGTGAGTTGGGGTTGAGGTTTCAGGGTGAACTGCCGGGGTCTCGGTCACCTGTGGCCCTAAGCCCTCAACCCTAATTAAACCTTAAACGCTGAACCCAAAACCCTAAACCCCAACCCTCGAGAGGGGCTTAGGGTTCAATCGTTTGGGTCTATGGGGTATGGAGTGAGTCCTTGGCAGCTTGAGTGAGAGTGAACAGCCTTTCTGCAGCCTCTTGCGAGGCTTTACTTGGAACTAGGACCGGGGGTAGGCCCTTTTTTTCCTTTTTTAGGGTTGGGTTTCCCGTATAATCACCTTAAAACCAAGAAGGGTACCCTTTGTTATTCCTAGGTTCCTCCCGGATCTGGTGGAGGTTCATAAGGACTTATAGCCCCAAGTCTACTTATTTCCGACTCAGGAGGCTTGTAAATACAGTTCTAATTGGGGGTTAGAAGTACCCCTAAACCCCAAACCCGAAACCCCAAACCCTAAACCCTAAGAAGTACAGTTATAATTGGGGGTCAGCAGTACCCTGAACCTCCAAGTAGGGTTTGGGGCTTAGGGTTACGGAGCCTCTTCCAGCATCCCCTCCTCCCCGCCCAGCCCAGTTTTAAAGGCCAGGCAAACCCTAAACCCTAAACCCTAAACCCCAAACCCTAAACCCTAAACCCTAGACCCTAGACCCTAAACCCTAAACTCCTCAACCCCAACCTTACAGCCGCCTGGACCAGCGCTGAGGCTTCTGGATTGAAGCCATCCTCTTTCCTTCGACCCTGTGGCACGGCTGCACGTTGGAGGGGTGTAGGGGTTGAGGGGGGAAGGGTTTAGGGTTTAGGGTTTAGGGTTTAGGGTTTAGGGTTTAGGGTTTAGGGTTTGGGTTTAGGGTTTAGGGTTTAGGGTTTAGGGTTTAGGGTTACGGTTTAGGGTTTAGGGTTTGGGATTTGGGGTTTGGGGTTTAGGGTTCATGGGTCTTGGGGTTCTAGGGTGTTAGGATGTTGGCTTTTAGGGTTTTAGGGAGGGAGGGGGAAGAAGGGCTGTAGGGTTTTAGAGTTCACGGCCTGGGGTCTTGCTGGTTTAAACCCTAAACCCAAGCCTTAAACCCTTAACCCTAAAGTTTACCCCAGACCCCACCCGCAACTAAGATTTCCGCGCAGAGCTCCGAATCCTTTGTCGCCCTTCACCCTAAGCACTGTGAAGAGTCCTCGACTTTGCGTTTAGGGTTTAGGGTTTAGGGTTTAGGGTTTAGGGTTTAGGGTTTAGGGTTTAGGGTTTAGGGTTTAGGGTTTAGGTTTCAGAGTTGAGGGTTGAGGGTTGAGGGTTTGGAGTTTAGATTCCAGGGCTTAGGGGTGGAGGGTCTTAATCTCCTAAGCCTCAGAGCCTAGTGTGCTCCTGAGCCCCAGAGTTCCCCCGACCCAAAACCCTAAAAAGACCCCTGGAAGCCTTAAAGGCCTCAACAAAGCCAAAAACCTTAAAGAAACCCTAGAGAACCAGTTCAGGGTTTAGGGTTTAGGGTTTAGGGTTTAGGGTTTAGGGTTTAGGTTTTCCTTCTATGTATCAGCACCTGCACGGACCCGAAACCCCGAATCCCTGCATAAAAGCCCACGCCGCGAAGCCCCTAAGACCGTTAAACCCCTAAACCTCCAAATGCTGAAGCTTCGCCATCGGCTGAGCTCATAAGGCCCTAATCCGGTTCTAAACCTTAAATGATTTTAACAAAAAACCTTCCAGTTTCCTGCCGCCAGGCGCACGTCGCTCTGCTTGCAGCCAGAGAATTCATCCGACCGAGGGCTTCGGGGGTTTGTGGGGGGGGTGGGGGAGGATTTCTAGGGTTCCCCTAAACCCTAACCCCTAACCCCTAAGCCCTAAATCCTAAACCCTAAACCCTAAACCCTAAAACCCTAAACCCTAAACCCTTGGTCCGGTTGCTACGGCACACAACGGTTGGCATCCCAGGGTCTGGCTCTTAGGGCTTTGAGGCTGTAAAGGGTTTTGGGGTTTTGGGGTTTAGGGTTTAGGGCTAGGGTTTAGGGTTTAGGGTTTAGGGTTCAGGGTTCAGGGTTCAGGGTTTAGGGTTTAGGGTTTAGGGTTTAGGGTTCAGGGTTTAGGGTTTAGGGTTTAGGGTTTAGGGCTGCGGTTTTAGGGTTTAGGGCTTATGGCTTAGGGCTTAGGGTTTCTTAGAAGTACAGGGTTTGGGGCCTAAAGGAGTTGTAAGGCCCAAGGACTTCTAGGGTTTAGGGTGTTGTGGCTTCCAAGGTGTGTAGGGCTTCCTTTGGGGTTCAGGCCTACAGCGTAGGGGTTTTGGGCGTTGGGATTCCCTAAGACCCAAACCCTGGACCCTGAATCATCCATTTGTTCATTGGTCGTTTTTTTGAAGTTATCGCCCCGTTGAGTCCCCCCTATATGCATAGCAGCTCACAGACCATGATGTTTTAGGGTTTAGGGTTTAGGGTTTAGGGTCTAGGGTTTAGGGCTTAGGGTTTAAGATTCGGGTTAAGGCTTCAGGGCCTTGGCTTTCCGAGTTTTAGGGGACTTGGGGAATGAATGATGCAGAAACCCTCTGGTGGGCATCTGGATGGCTGTATGGTTTAGGGTTTATGGTTTGTACCCTTCAACTCAGACAGGGGTAAGTCCTTGGAAACAGTGACTCTCAACTTGCTCTGCGGCAAGACCATGCGATTGCCCTTGTGTCTTTATCCGAAAGATTTTTCAAGCAAAGAAGACAACCGATGAAGACATTTTCGATGTGGCGGTCTGGAGCTTCAAAGCTTTGGCTTCGGGAATTCTTCCGGTAGCTCGCCACGACGGGTCCCAGTTCCCAGACTGGTACAGAAAAAAGGACAGGGACAAGTTATCGGGGTCAAGGGTTGCCTGGCAGAGCTCAGAGCAGACTGGAGTGCTTACAAGGAAGTGCTGGACTTTCCTTCCTGGTCCAGCAAGGGCTTCATTTGCTGGAGATGCAATTGCACCAAGCAGGACATGAACAAGTTCCAAGATCAGGATTGGAAAATTCAACTTGCAGCGTTGGTTTCTACAGTTCTGTCTTTATGGGATGCTTCTATAAACGGGTCATTTAGATTTCAGCTACATACATGATGGAAATGATTGCACTGGGTGTTCCGGGGTATCCACTCGTTGCCAGCATGGACTTCTTTTTGCGGCAAGTCTTGTAGGGGTTCAGTGACCCCGTCAACCCTAGCTCCGAACACCAAGCGACATCAAGGATCGAGTTCTCAGAAGAGAAGCCCGAGGACGGTGTTCAGCATCTGCCTCTCGGCATGACCAGACATACTTGCAGGTTTATGGGCTCTTTTTTTCTGTAGGCCTTTGGGACATGTTCTATTTTCCCTTGCTGGGTTTAAGAGAATCATATTCAGGAATCCTGAACCCGAAACCCTGAACCCTAAGCCCTAAACCCTAAACCCTACTTAGGGGCCATCCTCGGTTTCATACCCAAACCCTAAACACTGCTGCGGGAGTGAAGTGTAGGGTTTGGGTGCTGCTTCTGGTAGTACATGATGCTATTCTAGGGTTTAGGGTTTAGGGTTTAGGGTTTAGGGTTTAGGGTTTAGGGTTTAGGGTTTAGGGTTTAGGGTTTAGGGTTTAGGGTTTAGGGTTTAGGGTTTAGGGTTTAGGGTTTACCCCAAAAAGTTGGAAACCTTTTTAAGTTCAAAGAGTGCTGGGATTCCCTATACTTTACTCTTAGGGATTGAGGCTGTTGAGTTTCCAACTTTTTGGCTTCTACTGTACAAAGGTTTTCATTGGGTTCCACTCATCCACTCCCCATAAGCTGGGATAAAGTAGAAAGCCTCGACTCTCAGCCAGGCTCTTACAAGCTAAGTGCCAATTTAAGCCCTGAGCCATATGCTGTACCTAAGCCCTAAACCCTAAACCCTAAACCCTAAACCCTAAACCTAAACCCTAAACCCTAAACCCTAAACCCTAAACCCTAAACCCTAAACCCTAAACTCTAACGCCCAACATGCCGAGGTCCGTCTTGCGTTCGAGAGACATGGACGGCAAGCGCATCTACCTCGACGTCTCAGTGCCTTGGACGCTCCCACCCTTGCCTATAGAGTTGGGATGTTCCCCCTTATACTAACATCTCCCGAAAAGGGAGTATAAATAGGGGGCACCAGAATCCCTATTAAGGACTGGTTGTGCAGGGGAAAACATCCCAAGCCTAGAGGCTTATTCCCCCGCGGTTTACGGGCTGTATGCCTAACTTCCTGTTTATGGGGTTTACGAAAATAAGGGATGCTGCTTCTAATCAGGACCCCAATGAGGTGCCCTTAATTTCGGGTTTAGGGTTTAGGGTTTAGGGTTTAGGGTTTAGGGTTTAGGGTTTAGGGTTTAGGGCTTCAAAAATCCCACGGGCATAACTTCATGTATATACTAGGACCCAGAGCAGGCCCTTATTCCTTGTTTTGGGTTTAGGCTTCAGTGATAATAACCTGTAAGCCAAAAAAGGGTACCCTTCTTATTCTTAGGTTACTCCTGTGTATCCTCAATATAGACCCCCAAATAGGATTTGTTTTGGGTTTAGGCTTCAGTGACAATAACCTGTAAGCCAAAAAAGGGTACCCTTCTTATTCTTAGGTTACTCCTGTGTATCCTCAATATAGACCCCCAAATAGGATTTTGTGTCAGATTCCTTTATAACTAGGACCCTAACACGGTAACCTTAATTTCGGAAACCCCCATGTAACTTCCAAAACCCACGGGCATGTCTAGTATACCCTAATCCATGAGCCCTAAACCCTCTTAAACCCTGAACCCTAAACCCTGAACCCTAAACCCTAAACCCTGAACCCTAAACCCTAAACCCTAAACCCTGCAAGCCCTCGACCTGGACTCAGATGTCAGGTGCAGTACCGCCTCAAGATGGACAAGGTGGGCGACATCTACAACCAGAGACTTGATCCGCATGAGGGTTTGGGATGATGGGGTTTAGGGTTTAGTGTTTAGGGTCTAAAGGACCAACTGACGTTTCGGGATAAGGGGTTTAGGGGGTTAAGATTATATAGAGGGGGTTTAGAGCTTCGAGGGGGTTTCTGGCCCAGAGTCGCAATTGAGGCTGTAGGGCTTGAGATTATATGGGGTTTCAGGGCGCCTCGACCCTACCCGTGCAGCTGCAAATGTCAGCCAGCCTAGGCCCGTTTCGGCTGGGCGGGTTTTCTAGGGTTTAGGGTTTCGGGTTAGGGTTTAGGGTTGAGGGTCTAGGGCAAGGGTTTAGGGTTAAGGGTTTAGGGCATATATTCCTTATAAAACTTTCAGGGAACCCTTTGAAGCCTTAAAAAACGGTACGGCTGGGTACTTTCTAAAGTTCTTAGGGTAGTTTAGGGCTTAGGGGTGTAGGGTTCTACGAACCTCACACACTCACAACCCCTTGTCTCCCTGCCCTACGATGAGACCGCCCCCACCCCCCAACTCGGTTTAGGGCTAGTGTTTGGCGTCTAAAAAGGAGCCCTAAGCCCTAACCCTCACCCCAGCAAAACAAGAATCAATAGAAGTAGACCTAGAAGGTACCTATCCCCCAAGCCCGACATGCCAAACCCCAAGCTAAACCCGAAACCTTCAACCCTCAATCCTCAAACCCAAACCCCTCGACATCTGAGGATGCTCACATTCTATGAAGACATCTACATCTCCGAGTTGCGAGATCAGCTGTCGAAGGCTTCAACCCCTAAACCCTAATCCCTAAACCCTAAACTCTAAACCCTGAACCCTATGTGAGTTGCGGGTTTAGGAGGAGTTCCCCTGCCCCTCCTCCCTGGACAAGTATATAGCCTAAGGCCCCCAAAATCTCGAAATCCCTTCGACCTCGAGCTTTTCAGGGTTTGGTTTCCCTCTGAAGGCCCTTTAAGACAAAAAGGGGTACCCTTTCTATTCCTGGGTAGCTCTTCGGTTTGCTCTAGGGCTTTTGGCTTGGGATGTTCCGCCGTATTCTAACCGTACCCCCTATTATATTAACAGGAAGTATAAGGGGGAATATCCCAATTCTCGAGTCCCTTTGATGTCCGAGCTCCTATGCTTGACGCCTTTCCCCTGGTCCACGGTTGGGGATTTTCGGCTTAGAAACCCTAAGCCCTAAACCCTAAACCCTAATCACCCTAAACCCTAGTGAGCATGGGCATCGGCCAAGGGCCCCGTGCACCTCTCAAAGAAAGGTACAAAGTTGGACGTGCCGATGCTTCGGATGGGACATGTTCGTCTCTGCAGATGGCCTCTGGCTAGACACGGAGCGGCGCATGATCCTGAGCCAGGACGGATCCACTACGACGGAGATGTCGTTTGGGAATCATACCGGTTTGGCCTGACCGCCTTGGGCATTCCATCAACGAGTTACCAGAATTCCTTCATCTGAAGTTTTCTGGCTTTGGTCTGCGGAGCTGGGGCAGTCCTTTCAAATGGGGACGACCTCCTCTTTCGTGGTGAGATAAGTATTTAAAAGTGTGCAAACGAAGACCAGAGTGAGCACACGCCATTTTCCTTTTTCTCCTTTGTTAATCTTCTTTATCGCGCACGTAGTAAGCATACGATTCGTGCGGTCGCTCTCTTCTTTCTTCCCCTTGCAGTCATATCTTCACAGCGGTCCCCTCAAAAGCCCACTAAGAAGGAGAGAAAAAGGAAGGGGTTTAAGGGAGCGTGAGAACATCAGTGAAAGAGTTAGAAAAAAGACGAAGCGAATGAACGACGTGTTCACGGTGTTCACACAGTTCTTTCTAAACTAGTATCGTAATAATACAAGTGCAAAAAGTTAATGCGCGCACCAATGAACGCGTTTGTTGTTCGCTCATTTACTTCGTTCACTGCCTTACCGTTCGCCTGCTAGTAGAAAACGAATGATGAACCCAGTGACAGGAACCAGCCCCGGTGAACCAATATTGAGTGTGAATTCATGGTGCTTTTGATCGATCTGGAGAAGCTTGAATTTAACCATCAGTTGTTCTTGGATTCGTGAGTCTAGAGTTCACACGGTCTACCAGTATGGTGTGAATCTCAGAGTTTTAACAAATAACAAGACTTCTGGGGCGGTTACAATAAGCTTGGGAACAGATGAACGGAGGGAATCCGAAGCATGAACAAATAGACAAATAGTCCCAGAAAAGGTAATATAATGAGTCCCAACGTGAGAACTGAATGGTACGGTCTTACCGGGGTCTTTTAGCACACGGGTCGACTAATAACACAAGTTCCCGAATAAGAAACCGTGCGTGCCAACAGATGCTTGAAAGAAACGTATTTCATGAGGCTGTTTGTAAGCACTATATTGTTCTTTCGTTGGGACACTAGTTTAGTAAATTTCTCTTGTGCCCCAATATTATCAGTATGATGAGTGGACTTTTTTCGCCAAACCTTTCAACCTTCAACCCTAAACTCGAACTCCCTAAACTCTCAACCCTAACCCTAACAGCCTTAAACCCTGAACCCTCAAATCCTAAACCAGTGAGCCCTTACACCCTCAAACCCGCTCAAACCCTTCAACCCTCAAGCCCGAACCTCTAAACCCTAAAAATTACACCCTCTTTGACACTTACCCCCTCGACACTAAAACACTAAACCCTAAACCATTATAAACCCTGAACCTCGAAGGGATTCTCCGGGTCTCGCAGCTAGGCCGGCACTTTAGTTTAAATGCTTCAAACATTCCTCCGAAAGCAGATCCTCCTCTGAAGTTCCGAGGTTTAGGAGCTAGGGCTTATGGGGTCTTATGTGGTTTTTAGGGTTTGGGGTTAGGGTTTAGGGTTTAGGGTTTAGGGTTTAGGGTTTAGGGTTTGGTGTGTCATGCTCAGGCCTGCAACAACTTCGCCATCGCAGGGGCCTGGGAGAACTATACCCAGGTCATGACGATCATGCAGGATGCATGTGACTCAATTGAGATTCAAGAGCCTAAACCCTAAACCCTAAACCCCAAACCCTATCGGGGGCTTTCGGACTTTCAGGGTTTGAGGGTTTAGGGCAATGGAGATTCACCAGTGCTTTGCAGGGAGCCCTTATGCTCTTTTAAGCAAAAATGTGTATGCGAGTGTGCTTGTCTGGTGTGGTGTAAAGTGGGACAGTGGGAAATTGGAGGGCAGTCATTTATCATTAAATTAGATGTAAACTTAACTTAAGGAACACTAAAATATAACATATATATATATATATATTATTATTATTCTTATTATTGTTTCTATTATTATTATGATTATTGTTATTTGTAATTTATTCCCATTATTAGTATGAAGCCGAGGTTTAGGGTTTAGGGTTTAGGGTTTAGGGTTTGGAGTTCAGGGTTTAGGGTTTAGGGTTTAGGGTTGCCTTTTTCTCAGCCGGCATGGATTTGGCAGGGTTAAGGTTTCCCGTTCGGACCCTACAAAGCCTAGAAGCCCTACAAACCCTAAACTACAAATTGCTTAAGAACCCCGAAAAAATGAAAAATATTCTTCCTTATTCAAGGTATTATAGGGATTATGTTTTTTCCTTTGGGGTTCTTAAGCAAATAGTAGTACACTTTCCCTAAACCCTGCAGACCATACAAGACCCTAAACCCTGCCAACCCCAAACCCTGAATCCCAAACCTGCTTCTGGTTCAACACACAGACCCGCCTTAAGCACAGCGGTTGAGGGCTCCGGGGATCGAGTCTGTGGTTTAGGGTTTAGGGTTTAGGGTTTAGGGTTTAGGTTTAGGGTTTAGGGTTTAGGGTTTGGGGTGATGTGCAGGGTTTCAGTGTTTTAGGGGGGGGTTTAGCGTTTAGGGTGAGAACCCTCGGCTTCAGAGTTTGTGGTGTCCGGAATCCGAACGCACGAGCTTGTGCACCACGATCCGGATCCTCAAAGCCCAACCCAAAACCCTAAACCCTAAACCCTAAACCCTAAACGCTAAACCCTCAACCCTCAACCCTCAACCCTGAACCCTGAACCCTGAACCCTGAACCCTGAACCCTGAACCCTGAACCCTGAACCCTGAACCCTAACCCTAAACCCTAAACCCTAAACCCCAACTTTTTGTAACCCCCCTAACCCGGGACCTCAAGAAGCCGACTACTTTGCTGTAGCTTCTTCTTCTGAAGCTTCTTGTAGGATTCTTGGGCAACCTACAAAGAAGCAGGCTTTGGGTTTGTGGTTTAGGGTTTCGGGTATAGGGGTTAGGGGTTACTAAGGTACACCCTAAAACTCGAAATCCTAAACCCTGAAGCGCCGGTAGTTTTACTAGCAGGTGAGAGGGCCCTCAGCACATACCACGCTACTTGCTGGGGCCTTCAGCCGGAAGCTCAGTCGATGCTTAGGGTTTAGGGTTTAGGGTTTATGGTTTAGGGTTTAGGGTTTAGGGTTCTTGGCCTTCGGCCCGAGTAGTGCCTTTATTCCACAACGCGCATTTGCCTGGAAAATCCTTCAATAACCGGCGATCCTGTGAAAATGCAACAACTCGGGTTTAGAGCCAAACCACCCGAACCAATCTGGGTAGGCCAGCGATGCTGTTTTGAACTGTTTTTTTGGTTGAGGCTTCGGGTACTTAGAGGGCCCAGGTGCGGCTTGTCAGGCTTAGAAGTGCTGGCTTGGGGTTCCATGGCAGTTCAGCATTGAGTGGCAAACCCTAAACGCCAAACCCTAAACCCTAAACCCTAAACCCTAAACCCCGAACCCTAAACCCCGAACCCTAAACCCTGAACCCTAAACCCTGAACCCGGACCCCTAAATACCCTCAACCCTAATTTGTTTCTATGTTATTAATAAGGGGTCTAGGGCCTGGGCTTTCGCCAGTGTTCTGCCGTGCCGGAACGGCTAGGCTCGGTGGTCTTCTCCTCAAGGGGGTTTCATTAAGGATTTAGAGGGGTTTAGGCTTTAGGGCTTGCGCGGCCTTGGGAAGTTTAGGGCGACGGCAACGCAAGTTGGCAAACGGTGCCAGCCTACAATATCTTTGAACCTTTGTGCGAGCTCTTAGTCGCCTACGAAGGGAAGGTCCGCTTGTGGTACTACTAATACGGATACCTAACCCTAAGCCCTAAACCCTAAACCCTAAACCCTAATCCCTAAACCCTAAACCCTAAACCCTAAACCCTAAACCCTAAACCCTAAGCCCTAAACCCTCTGCGGGCTCAGAGATGTTTAGTGGCTTTACAGGGCCCCAGTGGAAGCCGATCTCGGTGAGGCTTTGGGGAATTCGCCTGGAGCCCAAGTACGAGGCCGGGAGTGCACCACGGGGTTTGGGGTTTGGGGGTTTAGGGTTTAGGGTTAAGGTTTAGGGTTTAGGGTTTAAGATTTAGGGTTCAGGGTTTAGGGTTTAGTATTTAGGGTGTCCCTTCCAAGAGGCTGCTGCAGTTCATTCGGTGCCTTGAGAAGGTTCTGACCAAAGTTTTTGGGTTTAGGGTTTAGGGGTTCGGGTTTAGGGTTTAGGTGTTAGGGTTTAGGGTTTCCTCTCTATAGCCCATACTGCTGCCCTGAACCCCATGCCTCAAACCCTCAAGCCCAAACCCTTCAAGCGGAGTGGTGGAAGCCCATGAGCCCTAAGCCCCTCGACCCCAAGCAACTCGAGATCCCATAGCTCTCAAGCCACTAGTCCCAAGGGTTTAGGATTTAGGGTTTAGGGTTTAGGGTTTAGGGTTGAAACCCTAATCCCTAACCTCCAAAGGCCTAAACCTGAACCTCCAAAATCTAAACGCCCTTAGGATGAATCCTGAAACCCCCACATTACGAGCTCAGGACTCTTTTTCTTCTAGCCCAAAACCCCTTATAATCAGCTTCCTAGGTAACCTAAAACTCAGTCCTAGCCCTAAAGCCCTCATCCGCACCCTAAACCCTAAACCCTAAACCCTAAACCCCAAACCCCAAACCCCAAACCCTAAACCCTAAACCCTAAACCCTAAACCCTAAACCCTAAACCCTAAACCCTAAACCCTAAACCCTAAACCCCACACCCTAAACTCACTTCTGCGCGCAGGCTGCACTGATCCGAACCCAGGCCGGGTCCCGAAGGATGTCGTTACTGCTTTGCTAAACCTTCCATAAACCCCTAAACCCTAACCCTAAACCCTAGCCCTAAACCCTAGCCCTAAACCCTAGCCCTAAACCCTAAACCCCACAAAATAGAGGGTTGAGTTCTTCCAAGGGCGGAGATGCGGCCCAGGGCTAGTAGACTTCTTTGTCGAGACCAGCTGGCGCGACACAAAGCCTAACAACCTCCCGCAAACCCCTAAAACCTTGGCCTCAAACCCTAAACCCCCTAAACCCTAGCCCTAAACCCTAAACCCTAAACCCTAAACCCTAAACCCCAAACCCTAAACCCTAAACCCTAAACCTTCATAATTATGGTATGGTCATTAGTAGACTACTTAAGTGTCTGCCCCGCAGGTGCGGAAGCAAGCGCAGCATCTCTTGCTTGATTCATCTTTGGGGGGGAATCCAGGGTTCGGGGGGAGAAGGTTTAGGGTTTAGGGTTTAGGGTTTAGGGTTTAGGGTTCAGGGTTCAGGGTTTAGGGTTTAGGGTTTAGGGTTCAGGGTTTAGGGTTTAGGGTTTTGGGGGTTCAGGGTGTCCATGGAGTGGAGGTGCATAGGCTTTCGCTAGGGTTTCGGGCGTCAGGGTGTGTTTAGGGATATAGGTTTTTTTTTTTTTTTTTTTTGGGGGGGGGGGGGGGGTTAAGGTTTAGGGTTTAGGGGTTGAGAGCTCGTTGAAGTTTAACACCGGCGTTCAGGGGTGATAGGGAGATGCAATTGCGCCGCCCGGGGCTGCGGACAGATGGTTTACGGTTTAGGGTTTAGGGTTTGGGGATGGTGATAGAAAACGGAGCACGGAGAATTGCACTGCAAAGACTCAAGTTCCCAACCTGACGCCACAAATCCAAGCCGCCGAGCCCGAACCATGCCTGGCGTGCCTGCATGGGAAACCATGAAGACCAGGACTCTCTCCCAAAGCCTAGGTTCAGGGTTTGAGGGTTCAGTTGAGGGCTTGGGGTTGTGGGGCTTCCCTTAGGCACGAAATAGCATAACAAGGCCTTTGGGCCTAAATACCTTAAAATAAGAGTCCTTGGAGCCGTAGGGTTATGGTTTAGGGTTTAGGGGTTCAGGGTCCATAAACCCTAAACCCTAAATCCTAAACCCTAAGCCCTAAACACTAAACCCTAAGGGTTCGGTCGTCGCATGGCTCGCGCCGGCCCAGGAGAACAGAGGAGAATAGAAAGCTCCACACCGTCGTGCGCGCCGAGACGGAGGCAGGGTTTAGGGTTTAGGGTTTAGGGTTTAGGGTTCAGGGTTCAGGGTTCAGGGTTCAGGGTTTAGGGTTTAGGGTTTAGGGTTTAGGGTTTAGGGTTTAGGGTTTAGGGTTATACTGGCTCTTAGGAGGTGAATTCGGGAAATAACCACACTGTTGTTCCTCTGGCACGACTGACATTCCAAGGAAAACCTCCTCAAAGGATTCTATGGGGCACTTCTTTCGATAAGTCCCTATTCGAACCGGTAGGCTAACCCCCCCTCCCCCCCCCGAAAGCGTCCACTTACCTATATAGTACACACTTGGGTTTGAAAGGAGTTGCCATGTAGTAGCTTTAGGGCCCAGGTATATACTAAACCCTAAACCCTAAACCCTAAACCCTAAACCCTAAACCCTAAACCCTAAACCCTAAACCCTAAACCCTAAGCCCAAAATAAGTACATGGACCCTTAGGGCCCAGAGCCTCAATATCCCCTAAACCCTACCCACAGCCTCTGCGTGCATGACCTAGGCGTGGAGTTAGGGTTCAAAGCCAAGGTTCCCTAAACCCTAAACCCTAAACCCTAAGCCCTAAGCCCTAAGCCCTAAGCCCTAAGCCCTAAGCCCTAAGCCCTAAACCTGAAGCCCCAAGCCCTAAACCCTAAACCCTGAACCCTAAACCCTAAACCCTAAACCCTCAACCGCGAACGCTGAGAGAAGCGGCCGCACACCCAACCCCGACAACCGGATTCTTCGGGGTTCACCGGGATCCAGAATTTCGACTTTGTCCCCAAACCCTAAACCCTAAACTCTAAACCCTACACCCTAAACCCTAAACCCTAAACCCTAAACCCTAAAACCCTAAAACCCTAAACCCTAAGAACTGTTTCTGTAAGTTTTGTTTTTTGCTCTCGGGATGCTATAGGGTTTGAGTTCTGGCTTACCCAAAACCGTTCTTTTGGTAGGCCCCCTCAGAATCCCATGAGGGTTTTGCGACAAAAGATCTACAAACAAGTAGGCTTGGGGCTCTTAAGGGAGGCGTAGGCAGTGCAAAACTTGTTACAGGTGCGGCTGGCTGACTACCGGAAGAACAAGACCATCATCGTGCCTTGCAGCATTGGGACTCTAGGAGTTGTAGGGTTTAGGGTTGAAGGGTTCAGGGTTTCGGGTTTATAGGGTTTAGTGTTTAGGGTTCAGGCTTCAGGGCTTAGGGTTCAGGGTTTCCTGCTTTCAGGACCTGAGGTTTTTTGTTCGTGTTTTTTGGGTTCGGGGGGGGGGGGGGGGGGGCTGAAAAATGAGTGCTTGGGCCTCCTAAAGACCCAGCAGTTGCGCCTGGACTTTGCATCCGGGTCCTTAAGAGGATCACAGGGTTCTTAACGTAGGCATTCTTAGCCTTCTTGAGGGTTTGGGGGGGTTCTTTGATAGGGTTGAGGGTTTATGTAGGGTGTACATAGGGTTTAGGGATAACTCTAGGGTTCTTGGGAGGGGGGGGGGGGTTAGGGGGGGTATGGAACCCAGGGTTCCCTACTACTCCCCACTAGTCCCTAAAGTTCCCTTAAGGTTCCCTTAAGGTTCCCTAAGGTTCCCTAAAGTTCCCTTAAGGTTCCCTTAAGGTTCCCTAAGGTTCCCTAAAGTTCCCTTAAGGTTCCCTTAAGGTTCCCTAAGGTTCCCTAATCTTCTCCAAGGTTCCCTAAGGTTCCCTCCGATAGCTCCTGGCAACCCTTCTTGTGCAGTCTTCAGGGGTTAGGGTTTAGGGTTTAGGGTTTAGGGTTTAGGGTTTAGGGTTTAGGGTTTAGGGTTTAGGGTGACAGGCTTGCTTACATGCAGAAAGGAGGCCCAAAGGACCCAAATAAGTCGGCGCCCTCCTAAAATGATACTCCTAGAACCTTTCAAAGGGATTATGAACAACAACAGAAGAGAGCCTACCTGTTAAGGGTTGAAGGGTTTAAACTCTATGCCCGAAAGCCACACATTCGATTCCAGGGTCCTTAAGGGAGGGGGGGGGGGGGGGGCTCATGGGGGGTGGGTCACCCTAAACCCTAAACAGTAAACCCTAAACCCCAAACCCCAAAACCCTAAACCCTAAACCCTAAACCCTAGACCCTAGATCCTAGACCCTAGACCCTAGACCCTAGACCCTAGACCCGGGTTTTGGGGTCACCATGGCAAGGAAGCGGATGGGGAAGCGCAGCGGTACCTCATCGAACAGGCTGCTGGGCTTAGGGTTTAGGGTTTAGGGTTTAGGGTTTAGGGTTTAGGGGTTAGGGTTTAGGGTTTAGGGTTTAGGGTTTAGGGTTTAGGGTTTGGGGTCTAGGGTCTAGGGTTCAGGGTTTAGGGTTTAGGGTCTAAACCCCGAAAGCACAAGTTTGTTTTCGGGATTTGGGTTTAGTGCTTGACCCGAAAACGCTTCTAGACTCTAGCCTTTTGTGCCCTGAATCCTGAACTGGGACCTCGCTCAAGGGCCCAGCCCTAAACCCCCTAAACCCCAAGAACATTAATCCCCTATGTTTTGCCGCCCACCCCCCCCCCCCTCCCCCCGCCCCTCCCCTACCCCCTAATATTAAATACCCCCGGTATACTCTAAATATACTGCGAGTATTTCATATGGGGGTGCAAGAACGCCCAAGACCTCACAACAAAACACACAAGGGCAGCCTCAAACCTAAACCTCGGAAGGTTTGGGGTTTGGGGTTTAGGGTTAAGCTCAGCAGCGTCCGCTTGCTACCCCTACCCAGACCCTACTATTGCTAGGACCGGGAGTAGGCCCTTTTTTCCTTTTCTTGGGGTTGGGGGTTCCCTATAATCCCCTTGAAACCAAAAAGGGTACCCTTTTATTCCTGGGTTACTCCCGGGTCTAGATTGGGTCATGTGTAGGAACCCTTACGGGGACCTACTTTTTGGGTTCTCTCCGGGGTCTAGGCTACCCTAAACCCCAAACGCCAAACCCCGAACCCCCAACCCCTAAACCCCTAAACCCCAAACCCTAAACCCTAGAAACCCCTTAAAGCTTAAAAGGGGATCTACTTTGTCGATCCTCACCGGGTTCTGGGCCCAACCCTAAACCCTTAAGGGGAGCTACTTTTTGGAGCCTGTTCGGATTCTGGGCTAGGATATCGTTGGACCACTCATAAACCCGAAACCCTAAACCCTAAACCCTAAACCCTAAACCCTAAACTAACCCCGAAACCCTAACCCCTAAACCCTAAACCCTAAACCCTAAACCCTAAACCCTAAACCCTAAACCCTAAACCCTAAACCCTAAACCCTAAACCCTAAACCCTAAACCCTAAACCCTAAACCCTAAACCCTAAACCCTAAACCCTAAACCCCAACACCAGAAGTAGGGAGACTTACCAAGGAGCGAGATGCCCCCCCATCCACCCCAAGTCTGTGTGCTCTTGGCTGCGGCTTCAAGTATGGTTTCGGTTTAGGGTTTAGGGTTTACGGTTTAGGGTTTAGGGTTTAGGGTTTAGGGTTTGAGGTTTAGGGCCAGGGGTTTAGGGTTTAGGGTTTAGGGTTTAGGGTTTAGGGTTTAGGGTTTAGGGTTTAGGGTTTAGGGGCCCCCTGCAAATCCCAAAACCCTGCTTGTGCAGGAAGCCTTCGCGACAGCTGAGCGCAACATCCTGGATGCGCTGCACGGTTGCAGAGCTCTTCTTCATAGGGCCCTCATAGGGTTTAGGGTTTAGGGTTTAGGGTTCAGGGTTCAGGGTTCAGGGTTCAGGGTTTGGGGTACCCAATTCTTCTGTCGTTGTTTTTCTATAGGTGTTTGTGTTGAGGGTGGGTGTAGTAGGGGTTTGAAATGGGGACGGCACACGTGTTTTTAGGGTTTGTCTGGGCTTCTTTGTTTTAGAGTTGCGCACGCCGTAACTTCTGCAAATCCAAGTCAGTGAGCTTTTGGGAAACACCGACTCAGGGCTTACTTCTCTATCGAACCACCAACAGTGGAAGCCTAAATGTACTGGTTCTCAGTAGGGAATGAGCGAGTTAGGTACCTTATATCCCACCATATGAATCCTTTAAGGGCTTCTATCAGGTACCTGTTTCCCTACGAAGAACCAGCAGGTAAAAGCCGACACCTCGCACGCCAAGCCCTTCCAAACCCCTAACCCCCAAACCCTAAACCCCAAACCCCGAACCCTAAACCCTAAACCCCAAACCCTAAACCGCAAACCCAAAACCCTAGGAACTAATCTGTGAGGCAAGCCAAGTCCATTGAGATCGTGCGGAACATCGTCAAGCCTTTGGGCTGCAAAACCCTACTTGGAGGTTCACGGGTCCTTGCAACCACAGTTAGAATTCTACTTATCACCTACTTAGGGGACTTAGGGGGCTTATAAGTGCAGTAGTAATTGGGGTTATAAGTACCCTGAACTTCCAAGTAGAAGGCCCTAAACCCTGAAAAGAGGGTGCCACGTACCTGAATTGGGTTCAGGCTTTCGGGTTTCAAGTGTCGGTGCTACTGTTGAAGACGTGAATCAGCAAGTTGAGTGCTTATGGCTTGCTGTCTTTTGAACCCCGGGCCAAACAACCCTACACCCTACACCACGCCCTGACCCTATCAACCCTAACCCGAAAACCCAAAACCCACATTCTACCAGGAGAGCAGCGATGAACCCATCCCCGCAAGCCCTCACACCTCAAGCCAAGCCCTGGACTAGATTCCCCTGAGCTCTACACCCTGACAGCCCCAGGGTTTAGGGTTTAGGGTTTAGGGTTTAGAGTTTAGGGTTTAGGGTTTGGGGTTTAGGGGTTTAGGGTTTAGGGGTTTGGGGTTTAGGGTTTAGGGTTCCGGGCTTAGGGCTCCCTTACAAATATATCGTAGCTTCAGAGCCCACGAGCTGTTGACGGAAGGGTCCGGAATGTGACCGAGATGAACAGCGATCAGCCTCTTGTCTGCTATGTGTCCACCCTAAACCCGAAACCCTGCGTTCAAGGTTTGGGGTTGAGTCGAGGTCCCATCCGCAAGCCCCAAACCCTAAGCCCTAAACCCCTATACTCTACACACCCTTCACAGCGCTGAGCATTGGCTTGGTTACCAGCTCGTGCGATGTCCTGAAGTGAGCAGGGTCCAAGCCGAGTGGGGCCTGTCCTGGCCGGCCGAGCGCGGGACACCCGACCGCGCCTTTGTTTCCCGTCCCGAGACCGCCAGCCTCACCTCCGTGCGTGGCGATGGACATGGCAGCTTCATCAGCTTCCACCCTAAACCCTAAACCCTAAACCCTAAACCCTAAACCCTAAACCCTAAACTGTCACTCTGCAAAGCCTGACAGGGCAGATTGCGGAGTTGCGGGCGCATTTGAACAGGATGGAGATCTTCTTGAGAGGCTTCACCAACCACCTGAAAGATCGTCTGACGTAGTCACTAGCTATATATATATATAATATACATATACATATATATCTATTTTATTATATATTTATATACAATACATATATATATATATATATATATATACATCCTGAGCCAGAGCCACCCGAGTGGCTATGTGGGCATGGTTTAGGTTGTAGGGCTTCGGGTTTAGGGATAGCTAGAAACCCCTAGTACTCCCTGGCACTCCCGAAGTGTCCCGTAGTTAAGGCCCTTTGCCCGGCAGACTTCCCCTCCCTTTGGGGTTTGGTGTTTAGGGTTCAGGGTTCAGGGTTTAGGGTTTAGGGTTTAGGGTTAGGGGTTTAGGGTTAGGGGTTAGGGTTTAAGGGGTTTTTAGGGTTCGGAGGTGTAGGAGTCGTGGGTTGGGCGACTTCAGCTTCCATCGAGTCTACGTCTTTAGGGTTTCAGGCTTTCGGGTTTAGGGTTTAGGGATGTTTCCCCCTTATACGAACAGGTGTTTTAGGGTTTTGGGGTTCTTGGGTTTATTTTGTTGTGGCCCTAGGGTTCAGTCCTTTAAGGTTCATTTAGGCTTTAGGGTTTCAAACGCGAAAGCCTCATCCTTAAACCCGGGGAGAGGGATCAGGGGGCCGATCATTCCACAATACTAGCCGTTCTTCCCCAATGAAAAAGATACTTTCGGGTTCCTACGAAACTGGCCACCCAGCCCCCAGGCAGGATCCAAAAAGTAGAGCCACCAAATAGTACCCTATACCGCTATAAGATCATGTTTCGGCACCCTCAAGGGGATCTACCAAAGGCCACCATTGAAGGCATTGGAGGCTTTAGGGTTGAGGTGACAGAGCCTGATACCACAATCCGCGAAGCGTAGTTTAGGGTTTAGGGTTTAGGGTTTAGGGTTTAGGCTTTAGGGTTTAGGGTACCCCCCCCCCCCCCCCTACCCGAATGTATTCAGCCCTGGACCTGAAACCTAAGTTCTGAGACCCTAAACTCAAACCCCGAAACGGGATGATCCCCCTTATACCGACAGTCCTTGATAGGGATTAGGGGTTAGGGCTTAACCACCTATTATAATCCCTATAAGACCAAAGCCCCCAAGCCCCAAGCCCCCAAGCCCCAAAGCCCCAAAGCCCCAAAGCCCCAAGCCCCCAAGCCTCTGACCCTAAACCCCAAACCCCAAACCCCAAACCCTAAACCCCAAACCCCAAACCTTAAACCCCAAACCCCAAACCCTAAACCCCAAACCCTAAACCCTAAACCCCAAACCCCAAACCCTAAACCCTAAACCCTAAACCCCAAACCAAACTCTGAGGCTGATCAAGTACCAGAAGCTCCTGATGTGGCAGAACAAGCCACTGGCTCTCACTAAGTGTTTCGAGGTGTTCAAGGGCTTTAGGGTTTAGGGTTTAGGGTTTAGGGTTTAGGGTTTAGGGTTGTCGTCTCCGAGTTATATAGGTCCTTTCTGCGTACGACGCATGAAAGAACACCCTGGACCCTAAACTCTAAGCCCCTCAGGGTTCAGGGCTTTGGCAGTAGGGGCCGGGAGTGCACCCTAGAAGACGTGCCCCTCCAAATCGCCTCAACCCTAAAGGGTGGGGCCCCCTAGTTATAAGTAGAGTTATAAGGGCCCTAATTTGGGTTATAAGGACCCTAAGTTAGGTTATAAGTCCCTTAACTACAGTTAGTATAGTAAGGGGGCCCCACCCTGTAAAGCCCTATATTACCGTAGACCCTATAAGCCCGATGAACTTTATAATTCCGATCAGCCCTATGTAAACCCAATAAACCCTCTAAACAACAAAAAAAATCCCTGCAAACCCGAAAGCAGACCTTCTAGGGCCCATATGATTCTTTACAAGCCCTGGCTCTGAGATCTCCCCCCCCCCCACCCCCCACCCCCCCACCCCCCCCTAAACTCTAAACCCTAAACCACTAAACTCCTATAAACCCTAACCCCTAAACCCTAAACCCTAAAATCTCAAACAGTTCAAAAAGACGTGCCATGCGCCCCAGGACGGGTGCGAACTTCATGGTGCAAGGCAGGGTTTTCAGTTTGACAGGGGTAGATTTGAACATCATTGTTCATATTCATTACCTTTAATCCCTCACAAGTAGTGGTAGGCTCTGGGGGACTCGGAGAGATGTTTAATCCCTATATAAGCCTTGCAAAGCCATCAAATGCATGTTGTCTAGAGGGCCCCCCAAACCTATTCCTGAGTTTCTGAGCCCCCTAAAGCCCTCTAGGCAACCCGAGAGACCCTCAAACAGCCTAAACCCACAACCCCCCCTAACATCTTGAAAGCTGCACTGTGCATGCCATTGGTGCACAGCATCTGGTCCAGAGTGAAAAACCTACACCCTGAAGCCTAAACCCTAAACCCACAACCCCTAAACCCTAAACCCTACACCCTAAACCGACGTAGGGTTCTAGGATGCCCAGTAGTACCCTTATTCCCTTTTTTGGGGGGTTTAGGTTCCCTTATAAACCCCTTTAAGCAAAAAAGGGGCACCCTTTTTAAGCCTTGGTTCTGGGCAGCCTACTAAGACTACACCAGATACAATCTTCTGCCTATTTGCTTAAGAACCTCCCCCCAAAAATGCATAGTCATATTCCTTTCCCGAGGGGCAACCTGGTGATGAGTAGTTGTATTTTGTGGGTGGTGCGTTCTTAAGCAAGTCACTAAGTACGAGTCTTGGTGCTACCATTTCTTCTTCATAGCTGAGTAGGTAGCCTTTAACCTTTTTGGAGCATGTATGATCCTACGTACCATACTGAAAAAGTTATCTTTTTTGCGGCCTGGGTACTCAGCAAAGAAGTCTTGGGCTTATCATTTTGTTTTTGTAGTAAGAACACTTTTGGTCACCTCTCTAAAAGAGGGTCCTTTTTGGGTCCTGATTATGTGGCGGCCCCTCTTCGTTAGGGTGCCCATAAGGAACCCTAATTAATTTGGAGAATTACCCATGGTTTTTATTGAGATGGCCTTACCCAGCCTCAAGATTATGCAAAATTGGTGCAAGTTGGAAGCGGGTGCATCAAGGGTCTGAGTCTGAAGGTAAGTCTGACAGCTATGGCGGGCTGTTTTCGATCTACACAGACGATCCAAAAAGTAGTTCCCGTTAAGGGTTCCTAAAAATGGCCCAATCGTAGTATAGGGTACGATTTGGGGATTCTACTTTTTGGATCCTCCCAGGGGTCTGGGACATAAAAGAAGGCCCTATATTAAACTGGGTATCGAAAAAGGGATCCACATGTAGGGAGCCTCCCATATGTCTGTTGTGCTGCTGGCGGTCCTACTTGGTGCCCCTTCTCTCATACGGCCCCTTGTACTTAGGGTTCAGGGTTTTGGGTGCCCATACACCCATACACCCCAACCCTAGTCCTAAACCCATACACTAGAGAACTGACCATGTATGCGCTTGATGAAGAACCAGTGCATCCTACAATGTAGGGCCTATATGGGGATTTCTCGCAATTGTGGTCCATTACATGGGGTTCCTGCTTCTCATACGGGGCTTTTACTCAGGGTACCCCTAAACCCGAAACCCTAAACCCTAAGCCTAAACCTTAAACCCTAAATTTGTGACCCGAAACTCTAAACCCTACTCCAAGAATGTCGGACCCCAGACCTAAAAACCCTAAGAACCCTAGAAACCCTAAAAAAAACCTAAAAACCCCTAAAAACCCTAAAAGCCCTAAGAACCCTAAAAACCCTCAGAAGCCTAAAAACCCTAAACCCTAAGCTAAATTTGGACGTGCCGAAGTTTTTCCCTCTTGGACTCTGGCATCCTAGAGACCTAGTTAAGCAACACCCTCTTAGACTCCCTAAACCCTAAACCCTAAACCCTAAACCCGAAACCCCAAACCCCAAACCCTAACCCTGTAGGGTACCAGTTATCCTTTAGACCTAGTTAAGGTTCGAAGGCTACCCTTTCGTTCTCCCAGAATTCTGGGGGGGGAACCAACCTGGCAAGACCCTAAGCAAATAAACCTTTAAGCAGACCCTAAGTGAACCCTAAACCCTAAACCCTAAACCCTAAACCCCAAACCCCAAACCCTAAACCCTAAACCCTAAACCCGAAGTGAACCCTAAACAACCCCCGAAATCTCGGAGCAGGTTCCGCCGATGCGCTCGAAGTCGGAACAGCGCGTGCTGTCAAGCAGCTGACGCAGGCAACGCCCTCACCAGGGCTTTTTGGATTGCGCAGGGTTCAGGGTTTAGGGTTTGTGGTTTACGTTAGGGTTAAGGGTTCAGGGTTTAGGGTTTAGGGTTTACTTTAGGGTTAAGGGTTTAGGGTTTTGGGTTTTGGGTTTAGGGAACAGAACAGGGTTGCCTATAAACTTTAAACCCTATAAACCATATAAACCCCATAAAAAACCTTACAAACCCTATAAACCCTAAACCCTAAAGCCTGAGCAAACGCAGTTCCTTTCTGAAATCGGAGTCCATCATTGCCAGAATCCAACGTGGCCCCTTTGGGTTTGGGGTGTAGGTTTAGGGTTTTGGGTTTTTGGTTCAGGGTTTAGGGTCTAGGGTTTAGGGACACCCTAAACCCTAATACCCTAAACCCCGAAACCCTAAATGATGCTCGTCCAGATGTTGCCTTCCGAGTTCACTGCTAGTTCTTCGCGCTGAGGACTTCGCATTGCGCTCCCATCGTGCGTTAATGACCTTGAACCTCAAATAGTACCCCATACTACTATTGGGTCATTCTTATCGGAACCCTAAACCCTAAACCCTAAACCCCAAAGTGGATCTACTTTTTTGGATGCTCCCAGGCATCCGTGTTGTTGAGGAGTCCAAAAACAAAGGGCGAACATGTTTCCCGTACGGGTCAAGGGTTTAGGGTTCAGGGCTTAGTTAGGGTTTAGGGTTTAGGGTTTATGGTTTAGGGTTTAGGGTTTAGGGATTAGGGTTTAGGGTTTAGTGTTTAGGGTTTGGGGTTTGGGGTTTAGGGTTAGGGGTCCATGTTGTAGTCGGGGTCAAGGTGCTCTCAAGACCAAGTTTTGGGTTTGGGGCTTGCGGTTAGGGCTGATAAACGTTCAAGCCATAGCCCGGCCAAAGCCCTAAACCCTGAACCCTAAACCCTGAACCCTAAGCCCTAAGCCCTAAATCCTTCACCCTGAACCCCGAACCCTGAACCCTAAACCCTGGACCCTAAACCCTAAACGCTACACCCTACACCCTAAACCCTAAGCCCTAAACCTGGTGGGGGGGGGGGGGGGTTTGTTTGCCTCTAAGCTAGAACTCCCCCCCCCTCTTGTTTGCGCCCCAAACAAGTACCCCCCCCCCCCCCCCCCTTCTTGTTCCTGTCCCAAACAAGAACCTCCCCACCACCCTTCTTGTTTCCCCCCCCGTCTTCTTGCCCCGCCCCCCCCCCCGCCCCCCGCCCCCCCTTGTAGTCGTAGTAGTCGTAGTCGTCGTCGCCGCCGCCGTCGTCGTCGTCGTCGTCGTAGTGGCGGAGAGTTTCTCTAAAAATTCCACCCCCGGAGAAGAGAAATTCTAAGTTGCATCCCCCCAGTTTCTTGCTGTCATTCGAATCGAAGCCGAAGAGAAGAGCAGAGAATTATTCTAAATTCCACCTCCCCTCGTTTCTTCTTTCTGTTTCTTGTGTTCATTGTTCGAAAAGCAGAAGGGTGGAGAACCCATCTAAATCTAAATTCCACCACCCTCGTTTCTTGTTTTTGTTTCTTGTGTTCACTATTCAAAAAGTAGAGAATAGGTAGAGAAGTAGAGACTTAGTGTAAATTCCACCCCCCCCCCCGTGTAAATTCCACCCGCCCCCCCTCGTTTCTTGTTGTTGTTTTCGGTTCACGATTCGAAAAGCATAAGAGTGGAGAATTAATAGATAGAGAACTGATCTGCATGACGACACATTGCAAAAACGCACGGGAGCTGGGGGGAGGGGGGGAGCCCCCCCCCCCCCCCCCCCACGCCCATTTGCTTGTTGTCAACCTTGTTTTCGTTTCTTATGTTCATTCTTCGAAAGGTACAGAATGAATAGAGAAGTAGAGAATCAGTCTAAATTCCACCCCTCTCGTTTCTTTTTTGTTTTCCATTCATCATTCGAAAAGCGGAAGAGTAGAGAATTTATAGAGAATTAGAGTCTAAGTGATAACAAGGGGGGGGAGGGGGGGGGGGGGGGGGGGGGGAGGGGAGGGGGAGGGGGAGGGGGGCAGGGGGAGGGGGGGGAGGTGGGGGGGAAGGGGGGGGAGGGGGAGCCCAGCCCCCCCCCCCCCCGCCCCATTTGCTTGTTGTCAGCCTTCTTGTAGAATGAATAGAGAAGTAGAGAATCAGTCTAAATTTCACTCACCCGTTTCGTGCTTTCGTTTTCCATGCGAATTCATCGAGAATTAGAGTGTAAATGGCAGCAAGTAGTCGTAGTAGTAGTCGTGGTCGTCGTGGTCGTCGTGGTCGTCGTCGTAGTGGTTGTTGTCGTCGTAGTTGGGCCGGGGGCAAGAAGAGGGGGGGGGGGTACTTGTTTTTGGGGCGGAAACAAGAAAGCGGGGGAGGGGTACTTGCTTGGGAGGGGACCAAAAAGGGGGAGGGGGGGGTGGGTTCTTGTTCGCCCCACAACCAAGCTAAACCCTAAACCCTAAACCCTAAACCCTAAACCCTAAACCCTAAACCCTAAACCCTAAACCCTAAACCCTTCACCCCGTGTCTACCTAAACCCTAGCGCTTCTGCCTTCTCCAGGGCACGCTCTCGGGCAGTGATGCCCTTCTCGTCAAGGAGCAGGAAGCCCTGTGCGCGTTTTAGGGTTTAGGGGTATAGGGTTTAGGGTTTCGGGTTGAGGTTTAGGGTTTCGGGGTTAGGGTTTGGGGTTTGGGGTTTGGGGTTTGGGGTTTTTACAGAATTTATAGGGTTTAGGGTTTATAGGGTTTAGGGTTTAGGGCTACTATTTGCGTAAGAACCCCCCCCAAAAAAAAAAGCAAAAAGGAGTAAACAGTTTCTTCCTTCTAAGTGCACTATAGGGATTATTATCTTTCATTTTTGGGGGGTTCTTAAGCAAATAGTAGTTTAGGGTTTTTGGGGTTTAGGGCTTCTAGGGGTTTGGGTTTTAGGGATTAGGGCTTTTCGGGTGTAGGATCTTCATCCCCGTTGGTGCCAGGCTCCTTTCGTGAACGTTTGAAAACTCACGGGGGAAGGGTTAGGTGCGACTGGAGACCCCAACCCCCATCCTCATGTGCTCCAAACCGAAGCCTACACCCCTGAACTTTTCACCCTGTGAACTACAAGCCCTACCTACAAAACCCCAAGCCTACCTTTTTGTAGGCTATTTAAGAATCCCATAACAGGGTGTTAGATTCAGAGCCTACAAAAAGGTAGGCTTTGGGTTCTTAGGTTAAACCCTATAAACTCAAAACCCTAAACCCTCAGAAGCCGAAAACCCCCCAAAACCCCTAACACCACGTTGCTTCTTGTGGTTCAGCGGCTTAGCGTTTAGGGTTCAGGATTTAGGGTTTAGGGTTTAGGGGTTTAGGGGTTCAGGGGTTTAGGGGTTCAAGGCTGGGGGCTGTTTGGGGTTCGATGGGTTGGGGTTTGTGTTGCGGTGTCGAGATTTCAAGGTTCAGGGGTTTGGGGGCCTAGGGTTCAGGGCTAGGCTGCTAGGGTTTTGGCGTTTACTTGTTGGGGTTCAGGGTTTAGGGTTTAGGGTTTAGGGTTTAGGGTTTAGGGTTTAGGGTTTAGTGTTCAGGGGTTTTGGGGCTTAGGGTTTAGGGTTTAGGGTTCAGGGGTTTTGGGGTTTAGGGTTTAGGGTCACACACACACACACCAATCCCAAAATCCTGGGATGGCCTTTCTTCCTCCGAAGATATCCTCAAATATCAGCCCTCTTAAGCCCGATGAGGGACGGTATGAGACGTCCCAAGGGCCTACCTAGCCCTAAACCCTAAACCCTAAACCCTAAACCCTAAACCCTAAATTTAAGAGCCTCCGGCTCAAGCCGCCGACCCCGCTGGAGCATAGTTGAGACCCGCTCGCATGGAAGATCATCCCCGGCAGAGTTCTGTGAATCGTTTGGGGGGGGGTAGGGGGTAGCACCAGGACAAGCTCAAGCCAAAAAGACAGGTGGGTGGGGGTGGGGGGGGGAGGGGGGGGGGGGGGTAGGGGGTGGGGGTGGGGGTGGGTGGGGGGGGGTTGGGGGGGGGTTTGGGGGGGGGGGTTGGGGGGGGGGGGGGTGGGGGGGGGGGGGTTGGGGGGGGGGTGGGGGGGGTGGGGGTGGGGGGGGGGGTGTGGGGGGGGGGGGGGGGGGTGGGTGGGGGGGGGGGGGGGTGGAGGTGGAAACGCTGATTTTGCTGAGGGGCCCCTACCCCCCGTGCTGAACCCCTGTTTACGCTGTGCGGGTGGCGCGGTCCTCCACGAAAAAATTGTGCACCGACCCCCCACCCCCCCCCCCCCCCCGCGTTTTGGGGGGGTAAGGAGGGAAAGAGGGAGGTTTCACCTCCTTTTCCCATCCAACACGCCGCCAGGGTCGGCGGACCCTACACCCCAAACCCTAAACCCTAAACCCTAAACCCCCAAGCGCCTGGAATCCCCAACCTCCCACAAAGTTCCAGCCGCCCCTTTGGAAGGCCATGTGACCTGGAACCCAGGCGTGCGCAAAGTCTCGGGGGAGCTTTCCAGGGTTAGGTATGGTTTGGGGTTTAGGGTTTAGGGTTTAGGGTTTAGGGTTTAGGGTTTAGGGTTTAGGGTTTAGGGTTTAGGGTTTAGGGCTGCCCTAAACACTAAACCCTAACCCTACACCCTAAGCCAAAACCCAAACAACGTAGGGTTCTAGGGTCCAGGGTTTCGGGTTTAGAGCTTCGGGTTCTAGGGTTTTTGCTTCGGGCTGCCCTAAGCCCTCAACCGAATCAAGCCCTAAACCCTAACCCTGAACTTCGGGATTTTGAGGCTTGCAGAGTTTAGGGTTAGGGCGAGGGTTCTTGGCTAGGGTTTAGGGTTTAGGGTTTAGGGTTTAGGGTTTCGGGTTTAGGGTTTAGGGTTTAGGGTTTAGGGTTTAGGGTTTAGGGTCTAGGGTCTAGGGTCTAGGGTCTAGGGTTTAGGGTTTAGGGCTAGGGTTTAGGGTTCCTAGGGCTGTCTGGGGCTTAGGATCCAGGATTTCGAGGGTTCTTTTTCGCCCCCAAAAAACCCAGGGTTCAAGTTGCGGATCTTGGGGTTTAGAGGTTTAGGATTTGGGGGTTTGGGGTTTAGGGTTTTAGGCAGGGTTTAGGGCGACGATGCTACGAACCCGTTGATGCAGGCGATCTGAGGGCAGCTACACCCAGGACCGCGAGTTTAGGGTTCAGGGTTTAGGGTTTAGGGTTGAGGGTTCAGGGTTCAGGGTTCAGGGTTGCTAGCCGCGCCAGCCCTAAACTCCGAACCCTAAATTGCAACTAAACTCAGTTCAAAGTTCTCTCTCGGGTCTTTGTGAAAGGGTGCCCTTACCACATGGGGATCTTGCTTGTCTAGAGTCTTAGGGTTTTGATTAGGATTTAACAGGTTTAGAGTGCAAAGGGTTTCATATGGCAACGTCATGGGTTTAGGAACTTTCAACCTACACAAGCAGAGAAAGGCACCTGTTTGGATTCCCAAACTCCTGAGGAACTTCGTTTTGTTGGGACAGTTTGGTGATTGAGAGAGCAGGGTTTAGGGTTTAGGGTTTAGGGTTCAGGGTTTAGGGTTTAGGGTTTAGGGTTTAGGGTGTCCTTTGGTTTGCATCTGCCAGGAGATCTCTGCTGCGCTGCGCGGTAGCGGAGCCCCTGCTGAAATGAAGCAGCGGCTGATTTTGCGGTGTACGCGCTCACAATAAAGCCCAGGTTTGGGGTGTAGGGACCCTAAACCCTAAACCCTAAACCCTAAACCCTAAACCCTAAACCCTAAACCCTAAACCCTAAACCCTACGGTTTAGGGTTTAGGGGTTCGGCCTGTAATTATAGTACACCTAAGCCCGAAGCCCTGGCCCAAAACTGCATCAAGCACCATAGTCTTTCAACCCCATAAGCTATAATCCGTGTAAGCTTCAGTCGCCCAGAACGACATTATCTCTAACCCTAAACCCTATACCTTAAATCCTGAACCCTAAACCCTAAACCCCAAAAACACCGCCCTACATTAATCCCTGTAGCCGTCGAGCCACATCAATCCCTGCAAACCGTACACCACATCAAGATCAATGAAACCCTGACCTGAAACCCGTTTAGTATTTAGGGTTCACAGTAACCTCCAGACATTTGGAACATGCTTTAAGGACGATTAGAGCTGGGATTCCCTTGTGTATACCTTTTGGGGTTATGGGGACAAGGATGTTCCAACTTTTGGGAGGTTACTGTAGTGTTTAGGGGCCTACAAACCCTAAACCCTCAACCTAGAGCTCTTCTGTCTCGAGCCGCACGTCGCCCGCCCGTCCCGCGATTCCAATTCGCGCGCGCGCGGGAACGCGCGCATGTCTTCACGGAAGCTTGCTGGGTTTGGGGCTTCGAGAAACCTAGGAAGCCTTACCCAACATCGTGGCAACAGACACTGCGTGTTCCATTCTCCCCCCCTCAAAGAGGGGGTGGACTGCAAACTGCTAAGGGAGCTTCTATCCTGGACCAGACTGAGCGATTGGTGCTGAAGTTTTTCTTAATTTTCTGTAATCCCCATGGGCATTGTTCTTTTAGTTTTATTCATACAAAAACAAGAAAATATAAATATACATATATATATATATCATTGCTACCAAGGTTCGAAGGGGAATGTAGATTTAGGGTTAGGGTTTGAGGTTTGGGTTGGGGGTGTAGGGAATTCGAACTTTGCAAACCCTAAACCCTAAACCCTAAACCCAAGGGGAATTAGAGCTTTGAAGCGAGTTGAGGGCCTCAGGAGTTTTTGTTTGCCCTAAACCCTAAACCCTAAACCCTAAACCTTAAACCCTAAACCCTAAACCCTGGTCTTTAGGTTCGCAGGGTGTTTGAGCATGAGAGGGTTCGGCTCTGAGTATGCAGTTGTGGCTGTTTGGGTTTTTGGCTTAGGGCTTAGTGTTTGGGATTTAGGGAAGCTCTGCGCATGTCACCTGGTCACCATGTTGGTTTCGGGTTTAGGGCTTAGGGTTTAGTGTTTGGGATTTAGGGTTTAGGGTGTAGGGTTTAGGGAGCTAAGGTCTAGCGTTGCTGTTGCTGCTGTTCCAGAGGAGTATCCAGGTACCATTGCAGGCGAGTATACCCGGTATGCTCTGCGCATGTCACCTGGTCACCAGAACCATACTGCAGAACCCAACTGCAAAGCTGCTCACAAAGAGCACACACGTGGGGACTGGACAGGGAATTTGTCATGGTTTTGCGACCACAGTCATCAAATTCACAATGAAGTTGTGTCAAGAATCTAAGTGAACACGCGGGAGTGGGACAGGGCAGGGGCAGGGGTTTAGGGTTTGGGGTTTAGGGTTTAGGGTTTAGGGTTAAGGGGTGCGACCGCAGGAGGATTGTCTCGCATATCATGACATCCTGTAGCAGAGACAGTGCGAGGTCTTCCTGTGTTTACCTGGAGTTTAGGGTTGCGACGCAGGGTTCAAGGGTTCACCTGGTAGCCCTAAACCCTCAACCCTAAGCCCTAAATCCTAAACCCTGAGCCCTAAACCCTAAACCCTAAACCCTAAACCCTAAACCCTACTTATGGGCGCAGTCCCTTGTTGCACCGCTAGACCACGCTCACGCCTTCCATCGAGAGCCAGGATGTAGGGTTTAGGGTTTAGGGTTTAGGGTTTAGGGTCAGGGTTTAGTGTTCAGGGCTAAGGGGTTTGTAGGGCTTGTAAGGTTAGTAGGGTTGAGGGCTTAAGGCTGTTTAGGGTTTTTAGGGTTCGTAGGGTTTGTTTAGGGTTTAGGGTTTAGGGTTCAGGGTTCAGGGTTCAGGGTTCAGGGTTCAGGGTTCAGGCTGTCCTTCGTCCAATAACCACGACATGCGTGCTGGTGCGCTGCATGTCCGTCCAGGACTTCCCCTCATCTGCAGGGCATTGTGGGGTTTAGGGTCTACTTAGGGTTGAGGGAGTTCATGATTAGAGGCCTTGGGGTAGCGCGGGCCATCATACTGAATTCGGAGACCCTTATTCCCTTTGCTTCGGAGCTCCCCAAAACCCTAACCCTACATCCCTAAACCCCAAACCCCAAACCCCAAACCCTCAACCCTAAACCCGAAACCCGAAACCCTCAAGCCTAAATCCCCAACCCTAAACCCTAAACCCTAAAAATCCCATTTTTGAGTTACTGCGGTTCGCTGCATGTGAAGGTGTTGCTGGCAACCTGTGAGCCACCTATTTGAACATCTACATTCCCAAGACCTGTTTGGGTTTAGGGTTCAGGGTTCAGGGTTCAGGGTTCAGGGTTTAGGGTTTAGGGTTTAGGGAATAGGCTTCAGTGTTCGGGGTTTGGGGATTTAGGGCTTGGGGTTTGCAAGGCTGCAGTTTAGAGCCAGCTACAACCCCCAAAATACAGGTATAGGGTTTAGGGTTCCGGGTTCAGGGTTCCACCGTTGCGTGCCCTAAAGTCTAAGGACTCAACCCTAAACCCTGTTCCTGATTTTTGTTGGGGGGTTTAGGGCCAGGTGAGGGCAATACCGCTGACGGTCTAGGTCGTTGGGGCTCAGGCAACTTCAACCGCTTAGGGTTTTTTGGGGCGATTTGAGAATTTGTGGTCTATTTCTGGCGAGTGCGCTCACCAGCTATGGAGAAGCTGATGTGGAAGCGACCCCGGCAGGATTCAGCGATACGATGAGGGTGGTGGGGGTTATTGTAGTAAATTTATATGGGAGCCATAGGGGAATACGGTTTGCAGCTATCTAAGGGTAGTTTTATGGTCCCTTAGTAGGGTTTTTTAGTAGGGTCCCTTAGTAGGGTCCCTTACCTCCCGTGAACGGTACTGCAGTATAGGTTGTATAGGGCATATAAGCGTCCCCATTCAAAGGCCCACAATAAGGACCATGCAACTAGCCCGAAACCCTAAACCCTCAACCCTAAACCCTAAACCCTAAACCCTATAACCCTAAACCCTAAACCCCCTAAACCTGCAGCTATTCCGACCCTTACATTCCACTACTCAGCACTTCGAGGGATCACTGGCAAAGCCTTTGGTTTGGGACATAGGGTGTAGGGCCAACTTTAGGCTCTTCAAACCCTAAACCCTAAACCCTAAACCCTAAACCCTAAACCCTAAACCCTAAACCCTAAACCCTAGGTCGGAGAATCTTCCACTCTAAGCTTCAGAGGTATCACCCAGTGAAGACCGCCCGGCCTCCCAAGCGCGCGCAGTGGGAGGAGCAAAAGGAATCTTCAGCAGCCCTTCGTTGTATGTTAGGGTTTAGGGTTTAGGGTTTAGGGTTCAGGGTTTAGGGTTTAGGGTTTAGGGTTTAGGGTTTAGGGTTTAGGGTTTAGGGTTTAGGGTTTAGGGGTTTAGGGTTTAGGCTTTTGGGTTTTGAGGTTTCTGGTTAGGGTTGGGGGGGGGGGCTCGGGTTTTTGTGTTTTGGGGTGTGGGTGTTTAGGGTTTTGGGTACCCAGGATCGGAAATTGTTGCAGGAAGGGGTCTCCTGCGCCAGATGACCATGCCACCCCTCATATACCCCAAATTCTATAACCCCATTCTAGGAATTACCCCCCCCCCCCCCCCCCAGAAAAGGCAAAAGCTACCCTAAACTCCGAACCCCAAACCCTAAACCCTAAACCCTAAACCCCAAACTGTGCTGCAGGTTGAGATCACACCTTCGGGCTGGGAGCCGGGCGACCTACTGCTTGTCCGGGCCAAGGCCACGACGGCTGAGGGGTTTAGGGGTTTTAGGGTTTAGGGTTTAGGGGATTAGGGTTTAGGGTTTAGGGCTTAGGGGTTTGGGGTTTTGGGTTTAGGGTTTAGGGTTTAGGGCTTCGGGTTTAGGGTTCTGGGCTTAGGGCTTAGGGTTTAGGGTTTAGGGGTTTAGGGGTTTAGGCTTCGGGCTTTAGGGTTTAGGGTTCAGGGTTTAGGGTTTAGGGGGGCTCAGGGGTAAGCGTCGAGGCTTTGGATTTCTGGTTGGTTTGTTTGCCCCCAAGAGTCCCAAACCTTAAAACCCTAGACCCCTAATCCCTATATGAGAGTATTGACAGCGAACCCTAAACCTAAACCCTAAACCCTAAACCCTAAACCCTAAACCCTAAACCCTAAACCCCAAACAAAATGACTTCTCTCTGTTTTGTCTCTTTGAGCCCTTCGTAGGCGTAGCTGTGGAGATCACAAGAATGAGTCGGCTCCTGGAGTTTTCAGTTGGGAGGGTTTAGGGTTTACGGTTTAGGGTTTAGGGTTTAGGGTTTAGGGTTTAGGGTTTAAGGTACTAACAGTCCTTTATAGGGCGTATACGGGGTAGTATAGTCCCTATCGAGGACTGTGAGTAAAAGGGGGAGCATCCCCAAGGTTTCAGGGTTGAGGCTTTGGGGTTTGAGGCTTTTCGAGTTTAGGGTTTAGGGTTTAGGGTTCAGGGTTTAGGGTGTAGGTTTTAGGCTTTGAGAGGTTTTCGGGTCTGGGGTTTGAGGCTTTGGGGTTTAGGCTATGAGGCTTTTGGTTTTTGTTGGCATTCGGGTGTTTAGGGATTGAGGGTTCTGGGTTTGGGCCAGTCCACAGGATCTAGATTCATGCTAGGAACCGCTGACGCCGGAGTAGTTTCTACATGGCCCTCGAAACCCAAAGCCCTGAGCCCTAAGCCCTATAAACCCCAAACCCTAAACCCTAAACCCTGATTACAGTATCTACCTTGCTCCGTTGAGGGGGGCGGGGAGGAGCGTTTTTGCAGTGCTGTCGCCTTATGGGTGGAGGGCAAGTTCTTGCAGCTGAGGGGGTGGGTGGCATGGGGGGTGTTGGGTGGTCTTTTGCATTTCCGGTTGACTTAGGGATTAGGGTTTAGGGTTGAGGTTTTCGGGTTTGGGGTTTAGGGCTTAGGGTTTAGGATTTAGGGTTTAGGGTAACTACCTGGGCCTCTTTACTACAGTTTCTGGGATCTACCTTCTAAGTAAGGGTAGTACTACGAAACGGTAGGAAAATAGAGCCCCAGGGAGGACCCAGTGTAGGCCCTTATTCCCTTTTCTCAGGGTTTAGGGTATAGGGTATAGGGTTTAGGGTTTAGGGTTTAGGGCTACTAGGACCCAGAGCCTTTTGTCAGGGTCTGGGTTCCCTTATCAGCCCCTTTAAAGTCGCAAAGTGTGCCCTTGTTATTTCTCGGTTCCTCTTGGCAGTAACCGAACCTGGTTTTCCCTAAGCCCTAAGCCCTAAACCCTAAACCCTAAACCCTAAATCCTAAACCCTAAACCCTAAACCCTGAACCCTAAACCCGAAACCCCAAACCTCAAGCACAGCTTTACTCCGACTTCTGCTTCGGGCTCAAGCGGAGAATGGCCAAGCGCCCGTAAGAAGAGCTGCTTAAGTGCTGGATCTCCCCACATCGAGTAGTGCCGGGCTTAGGGTTTAGGGTTTAGGGTTTAGGGTTTAGGGTTTAGGGTTTAGGGTTTAGGGTTTAGGGTTTAGGGTTTAGGGTTTAGAGTTTTAGGGCTTAGGGCTTAGGGCTTAGGGCTTAGGGCTTAGGGCTTAGGGCTTGGGGCCTGTAGGCCGAGCTCGTGGTATTCAGTTCAGCTACTACGATCACATTTTGGGGGCTCGAGGGCTTCAGGACTGCAGAGGAGCCTCGGCCCATCATGCAGCAGAGACGTGCGAGCTTGCAACAGAGCAGAACCAGTGGCTCGGCTGGCTGTTGTGGTTGCTTTGGTTGGAGGTTTGGCGTGTTCAGGCATAAACCCTAAACCCTGATCCCTGAACCCTGAACCCTGACCCTAAACGGTTTACGGCTTTAGGGTTTGGAGAGTTAGGGTTGAGGGAGAATGGAAGGTTGGAGTTTCCCATTTTTGGGACAAAGGGAACATAAAGAAAGTCGCTCGAATGGGGCTGTTGTGGATGCTCCTACACTTATGAGGATTCTAGTAATTTCGGGGTGAGTTCTAAAACCCCCACGACAAGGAGTTTTGTTAGTTAGGGTTCAGGGTCTGGGGCTGGTAGGGTTCTTTCAAAGCCAATTGAAACTGAACCCCGGATCCTAAACCCTTGACTTTAAACCCTAGACCCTGAACCCTACACCCCAGACCCTAAACCTAAACCCCGAAACCCTAAACCCTCGACGCGAAACCCTAAACACTAAACCCCAAGCCCTAGACCGTAAACCCCAGAACCCTAAAGCCTAAACCTCAAGCCCTAAACCCTAGACCCTAGACCCTCAACCCTAAACCGTACACCCTAGACCTTAAATCCTAAACCCTAAAATGTAAACCCTCAACCCGAAACCAGAAACCCCGAACCCCAAGCCCTAAACCCTAAACCCTCAACCCTAAACCCCAAAAAGCCCTAAACGGCCCAGCCTTCATGCACCTGGGCGCGAAAGAGCGGCTGAAAGAGGAGGCGGCCCACGGTGAGGGAGCACACCCAGGCAGAACAGGGTTTAGGGTTTAGGGTTTAGGGTTTAGGGTTTAGGGTTTAGGGTTCAGGGTTCAGGGTTTAGGGTTTAGGGTTTAGGGTTCAGGGTTTAGGGTTTCGGGTTTAGGGTTGAGGGTTCGAGGCTTTCGTTTATCAGGCTTTTGTGGTTGGGCTGGTTTCCTGGGGACTCTGGGGAATGCTATCGGGGTCCTCTCGGTAGCTTCTAAGGCTTCAATCGGCGTTCCAAACCGTAGAACCCTAAAATCCTGAAAGCCTAAAAGCCTAAGAACCTTAAACCCTAAAAACCTTAAACCCTAAAAACCTTAAACCCTAAAACCCTAAAAACCTTGAACCCTAAAAACCTTAAACCCTAAACCCTTAACATCTAAACCCTACACGCTGACTCCCATGGCGCAGATGAAGCTGCCCACTTCACCTTGCCCAACGTGCCTGCAGGCGTGCTCGGCCGTTTTTTTTTTCGGGGAAGTGGGGCGGGGGGGGGGGTGCGTAGGGTTTAGAGTTGAGGGTTTAGGGTGTACGGTGGGAAGGGGAGGGGCTGTTCTGGGGTTTGTGGACCCAGAACATCCAATCTTGCTTCCCGAAAGTGGACGGAGGATCTTGCATAACCATAACTTGGGGAGTATTCCTTAGCTGGGATTTCTGGGGAGTGTATGGGTCGGGATCCTTGTGATGAATGGGTTTAGGGTTTGGGGTTTAGGGTTTAGCATAACGAACCCCACTGAAACTGAAACTGAGACCGAAACTGTTTCAACGCTCTGGGGTTTAGGGTTTAGGGTTCAGGGTTTAGGGTTTAGGGTTTAGGGTTTAGGGTTTAGGGTTTCGGGACTTAGGGTTCAGGGTTCAGGGTTTGGGGTTGAGAGCCGCTGAGTTTTGTTTGCAGCGTTCCAGGACTAAGCTTGAAGGGCTGAAGGGCCAGTTGTGGTTTAGGTTTAGGGTTTAGGGTTTGGGGTTTGGGGTTTGGGGTTTGGGGTTTGGGGTTTAGGGTTTAGCGCTTAGGGTTTAGGGTTAGGTTTGTCGCAGACTTTTGTCGAGCCAACTGTCAGGCGAATTCCTCGAAGGAAAGACCGTGAAGCCCTGAATCATAGACCTTAAGCCCTGAACCCTCAAGCCTAAACCCTGACCCTGAACCGTGGACCCTAAACCCAAGCCTCCAACTCCAAAACCAAGTGGGCCTCAAATGCAAGGGACCTCCCCGAAAGGGTCTAAGGACACAGATTTTCCAAAACTTGTAGTTAAGGAGCAAATATGGGGGTTTAGGGTTTGGGGTTTGGGGTTTAGGGTACCTTATTTATTGGTGGGGGGGGGGGGTCGTAATTATAGGGGAATCCTACTATTTGGAGATCTATGTTGGGGGTCCCCTATTGTCCTCAACTCCCATATTCCTACAAGCACAAATGCTCATTGCTGGAGTACCCCTTGCTTCAGGGAACCTCAAAGGTCTGGGGACAAGGGTTGTTAAGCTCCTAAACCAGGCCAGGTGTTGGGATATGGGGGGTTAGGGTTTAAACCCGGGTTTAGGGTTTGGGGTTTGGGGTTTGGGGTTTAGGGTTTAGGGGGGGGGGGGGGGTTGAATTTGGGTTTTGAACTTGCGGTGTAGGGGTAGGGGTCGGAACTTGAGGTATAGCGGTCGCTACGTTGGGATCCCGGGGTTAGGGTGTAGAAGGCTTTATCATGGGTTCCCCTACTACCACTCCTCTAGGTTCCCCCCCCATGGTTACGGCTATTTAGGGATAATTGAGCCGAATTACGGGTATTCAAGGGGGGAATCTAAGGGGGTAGTAGGGGGGGGGGGATGGTGGTAGGAAAACCCATAAGCTTCAGGGTTGAAGTTGGGATTAGGGTTTATTAGAAACGGCACCCCCCCGTAACCATATTAGAATAACGGCACCCTTTTTTGGGGTTGGTTACTGTATAAGGGCCTCCACACCCAAAAACAGCGGTAAAGCATACCACTGGGCTAACAAGGTTTAGGGCTGGCAAACAATCCCCAGTGTCCTGCTCTCAGTGCGGGAATGTTGCCGAGTTTCAGAACAATGGAAGATCTGGCTCCTTCAACCCTAAACCCTAAACCCTAAACCCCGAAACCCTAGGCAGGGTAGAGTTGAACCCGTGCATCGGAGGAGGAGATGTGCGGCCCGGATCTGTGCTTGGGTTGCATTGAGGGGTTAGGGTTTAGGGTTTGGGGTTTTAGGTTTGGGCTGTTTAGGGTCTTTGGTGTAGGGTGTTTAGGGTTTCGGGTGTTTAGGGTTAAGAACACCCGGTGCTCTCTAGAAGTTTCCCTGCTTGGCCTCATGAAGACCCTGCACCCGGAACCCGAAACCTTAAACCCTAGCCATAAGGTTTAGGGTTTAGGGTTTAGGGTGTAGGGCGTAGGGTTGAGGGTTGAGGGTTGAGGGTTTAGGGTTTAGGGTTTAGGGTTTAGGGTTTAGCCATAAACCCTAAATCCTCAACCAAGGTTTCTGGGAGCCAACAAAAGTTTTCCGTGTGGCTGCGTCTAGGCATTTTCAAGTACGCTTCACTTGACGTGCCCTGCAGAACTCGCTTAAGGGCTTCCTTGTGTCCATCGTTTGTTTTTTTTGTTTCTAGGGTTTAGGGTTGAGGGTTGAGGGTTTGAGGTTGAGGGTGCTTAGTTTTCGGGATATGACGATGTCGGTCCGAAACCTTGAGCCGGATCCCTTAAGAAACGTGGGTGTCTGCGGGACACTCAGGGTTTGGGGTTTAGGGTTTAGGGTTTAGGGTTCCCTGGGAGCTGACAGATTGACAGCTATGTGCAGTACCTGCTGCAACGACGCCTCATACAGTTGGCACATAAGGCCCAGTCTCCGCAAGTGTTGTATGTTGTTACACCTTCTGTTCGCGCACCACCCTCACAAGTATGCGTGGCTGTCCATCTCGTTGCTCTCTCGATCCGTGCAGTGTGCACAGTTGCCCTAAACCCTAAACCCTAAACCCTAAACCCCACGCCCTAAAACCCTAAGCCTAACCCCAAACCCCAAACCCCAAATTCCCAAATTTGTCAGGTCCAGAGCCAGCGGCCCGGCACCGCCACGACCACGAGCGTACAGGACAGGGTCTGTGCTATTGGGTTTAGGGTTTAGGGTTGAGGGTTGAGGGTTTAGGGTTTAGGGCTTAGGGGTTTGCGGGCTTTGGGAACCCGAAACCCGAAACCCCAAACCCAGAACCCTGAACCCTTAACCTTGAACTCTGAACCCTGACCCTGAACCCTGAACCCTAAGCTAAACCCTAAACCCTTCGGACTTTTGGGCCCCCCCCCCCCCCTAGAAAGGCCATGGATTGCAGACGGCAAGTATGCTTGACACCGTGGAAGACAACAAACTGGCAATGCTATATTTTTTGGCAGTCCTCTGGTTCTTACACGGAGGAGAAGCTCGTGAAGTCCTGCTACCCTAAGGCACCGAATAGCCCAAAGTAGGTATTATTTACAGACTTTGGACCCCAATGTAGGTATTGTTTGTGTACTTGGAGCCCTAGGGTTATGTCTTGTTCAGTGAACTGAACGCGCTGGAAAATGCCATACAGCACTGAAAGCCAAGTCCGAACTTGTGAGTGCCTGCGTTCTTGCCTATGCCACAGAGTAGGGTTTAGGGTTTAGGGTTTAGGGTTTAGGGTTTAGGGTTTAGGGTATAGGGTTTAGGGTTTAGGGTTTAGGGTTTAGGGTTTAGGGTTCAGGGTCAAGCTTCAAAATTGCGGTTTGATAAGCAGTTGCTTGGCAGCCCAGTGGTACCCTTTACCCTTTTCTGGGTTCTGGGTTCTCTTATAAGGCAACCAACCAAAAAAAGGGTGCCCCTGTTATAGGCTGGTTCATGGGCTACCAAGGGTCTTGCGCATGGTGCGCTACAGGGCTTTTTTTAGGGTTGGGCTTCCCTTATAGACCCCTTAAAACCAAAAGGGCACCCTTTTTATTCCTAGGTTACTCCTGGGTCTAGTCTATATGTAGAGGGTTATTTGGGGCTTTTGCATGGTTATTTCCTGTTTTTGTAGGGCATGATCGGGAGTACAGTATCAGTTTTTATAAAGTGGCAGTTCGGTGATATAGAGGCAACTGCACGCATCTCAAACACAAGAGACTCCACCGCTTTGCCCAAACATGTCCTCAAATCGTAGTACCCGTTTCATACTCCGTAAGCCTTCATAAAGCCCTCCCCCAACCCTAAACCCTAAACCCTGAACCCTAAACTGGTGACGTATTTTGGGAAACCTTCTTGGAGCTGCAGCTCAAACTGTTTGTAACATCTTGGGTGCTGTCACCGAATGCCCGGTTAAGGCTGCATGGGTTTAGGGGTTTACTGGCGTCGATTTTGAAAGGGACTTCAAGTCCCAAGCTTATAGAAGTCTGATTGTTATGGGTATCCAAATCCAACCCAGTTTAGGAAAGGAAGTTGATCAGGGAAGCCTCAAACCCTAAACCCTCAACCCTAAACCCTAAACCCTGAACCCTAATAAACCCTAAACCCTAAACCCTAAACCCTAAACCCTATGGGCTTCAGGGTTCAGGGTTTTCGAAACCAAGAACCTGTCCCAGCCTCCATGTTCCCCGGTATTGGGCTTTCCAGGGTTTAGGGTTTAGGGCTTAGGGTTTAGGGTTTTGGGTTTTGGGTTTAGGGCTTAGGGCTTAGGGTTTAGGGCTTAGGTCTTTGGGCTTTGGGCTTAACAAGTCATTTGAATAGTTTTTTTATGGTGGGGGGGGGGGGGGGGGGGGGGGGGGCGCGGGGCGCTAGTTTTCAAAATAACATAGGGGCTGCAGGGAGAGAATGCTGGTGCTGATTTAGGCTCCTGTTCTACCGCCCGCAGGCTCCTAGACCTAGCTCAGCCTTCCTATCGATGACAGCCTAGATATCGTGGGTTTAGGGTTTAGGGTTTAGGGTTAGGGTTTAGGGTTTAGGGTTTGGGGTTTGGGGTTTTGGGGTTCAGGGTTTAGGGTTTAGGGTTAGGGTTTAGGGTTTAGGGTTTAGTTTCAGGGTTTGGAGTTGAGGCTTTAGGGTACTTGGGGTACCAAAGGTGAATCTGTTGTGCAAACGGGCGTGGCCTTACAAAGTCCCGCCTCCGCCGTCGAATAAGAACAGCAAACCATTCGGAACCCGTGAAACCATATATGAGCTCAGAAGCCCGAAACCCCGAACCCCCAAACCTCTTACTTGCACACGAAACTCGCAAATCCCATTGCTGAAGCCCCAAAGCCTAGACACCCTAGCCCTGAACCCTAAACCTAAAACCCTAAACTCTAAACCGCACTTGCGAGGATGAGGAGGAAAAGGCCTTCAAGGTGGCACAAGAAATCGCGCCACTTGGGAGTACATCTTAGGGAACTTGTTGCTTTGGGTTTAGGGTTTGGGGTGTAGGCGGTGTAGGATTCGGGGTTAAGGGAGGGTTAGGGTTAGGGGTTTGTTCAGGGTTTTAGGATTCAGGGTCAGAGGTTCGTTCAGGGTTGTGAAGTTGTGGGTTTAGGATTTCTTGGAGTACTTCTAAAATTCGTTCTTGCAACCCGGTCGTATAGCCCTAGGTATTCACAAGCAAGCCCGTTTAACTTGGGTTATAATACTGTTACAAGTGCAGTTAAACCCGAAACCCTAAACCCTAAAGTTTTGCCCCACGTACCCGCGAACATCCACGTTGGGCCTCCAGTTGGCTTTTTGTCGAAGCTACGATGTCTCCAGAGGTTAGGGTTAAGGGTTGAGGGTTTAGGGTTTAGGGTTTAGGCCATGGCATGGCGCATACGCAACTACGTACCTCCAAGCAGCATGTGGGTCCTGGACCCTAAACCCTAAACCCTGAACCCCCTAAACGGCTTGGTGCCCAGAGGGTAACTCGACCACATCGCGGGGTGCCAATGGTTTGACGTTCACCCGCACCACCTCACTGATATTCCAGTGCAATCAGCAGAAGTTACCGCAAGCTTCCCGACTTCACGTAACCGAGGGTTCGGAATAATTGTACTAATGATATTCCCTTGATTATAGACTGTAATACCCCCCCCCCAAAAAAAAAACCTATTCTAAGTATCAGTTCAGCTAGATACCCCTCTTAGAATTCTCTGTATGGGGATTCTGTTCTTTGTTGGGTAGAACAGGGTTACCCCTATTCTGGGAAATACCGAAATAAGTCTGATGCTCCTAAGCACTGAAAGCCCAAGATTTTCTTGGGCTTCCCTAAGGGTCCATGTACTCCCTGAAGAGGAGGTAACTTAAGGCCCAAGTAGTCCCTATTAGGTACATGGGCCCTAAGGGCTTGGTATGTCACGTGCAGCTTATGTTGACTGGGCGTCTTTGTTGCTTAAGAGTTGATAAGCCGCAAGTTTACTCGAGAGAGGGAGACATTTCCGACCTGGATGCAAGCAGTTACACGAAACCCCAAACCCTAAATCGCAAACCCGTGGCTTTGACTTTCCCAGACAGCGAGAAGGCACCTCGTTATTGGGTTAGGCCCTGGCCAACAGCCAACAGCACAACTTCAACACACAGCAAATAAGACCAGGCGTTCTTGCCTCGGGGCCTCCTATGAAAGCAGCATGTCACATGTCGGTGGGTTGCGGGATCCGGTGGGATGTTTCCCCGAATGCGTTATAGGGATTAGAGTACCCCTATTACAATCCCCATTCAGGACTGTCAGTATAAGGGGTGTACCTTGTTTCCTGCATCATTGCTTGTTTTTTTTTTTTTTTTGAGGCGGCTGTTGGCGGAGTCTGCGCAGTGGCGTCCCGTCGACCCTATGGTCCCAACCAAGCCAAAGTCGGTGAAATATCAACCGCTACGCATGCAGGATCTGCGCCTATCGACATGTTGTCGGCGTTAGGTAACAGCTACCTTCACCCCTCAAAGTCCCCTAAACCCTAAACCCTAAACCCTAAACCCTAAACCCTAAACCCTGAACCCTGAACCCTGAACCCTGAACCCTGAACCCTAAGCCGACGTCCCCATAGTCATGGCGCATCATGGCCCGGTATCTTCATGGGCTCACGGCTCGGGGGATACCTTCCTGCGCCCGCGCACCGGCAAGTTGCCGCCAGCGTTGGGCCTGCAAGCCCAAATCTTACATCCTTAGCCCGAAACCCTAAACCCTAAACCCTAAACCCTAAACCTTAAACCTTAAAGACCATCCCATGGGGCCTGTTGCTGAGGGCGGAGCGAAAGAAGAAGGAGGACGACGAGCGAAAGAGGATCGAGGAGCCACGTGGCCTTTATTTCCCAATGGGTTTAGGGTTTAGTATAGGGTTTAGGGTTTAGGGTTTAGGGTTTAGGGTTTAGGGTTTAGGGTTTAGGGTTTAGGGTTTAGGGTTTAGGGTTTAGGGTTTAGGGTTTAGGGCGTCCCTAAGAACCCAAGACGAAGGGTTTTGCAAGTATGGGTAAGTTAGAGTCGGAAGTTTTACAGCTGCCGTTGTCAGCTTTTGGGGTGTATAGGGTTTAGGGGGGCTGAGCTTTAGGGTTTAGGGTTTAGGGTTTAGGGTTTAGGGTTTAGGGTTTAGGGTTTAGGGTTTTGGGCTCAAGGTGTGAAGCCACGCCTACTGCTGATGGGCCACACACCCTCTCTAGCCCTTTCAGAATGACCCAGATTTACGTGTAGCCCCCCAAACTCAAGCCCTAAACCGCCTAAACCCTAAAACCCTGTCTTTACATAGCCCTACCGTCCCGGAACGGCATGTGATGATTCGCCCAAGCAACATCAGAGTCACACCTCGGCACCCTCGTCTTGCAACTACAGTGAGCTTCAACCCACACACTCCAAGCATAACTCAACATACCCCAAACCCATACCCGGCAACCTATAAAATTAAGGAGAATATCAGGAAGGATCTTACCATACCCCCTTAATTTTCTGCAAAGGGGTATGGTCCATGGGTATGTTGAAAATTTCTCAGACCCCGGCACATCCCCCCTGTTTTTGGTGGGGAACAGGTCCCCGTTTAGCGCTGGCTTGGGAGGGCTGGTGGGGGGGGGAGAGGGGTGCAATGCACCAGTGGTTTGCCTAGGATGCTCGAAAGGCCTAACCCTAAACCCTAAACCCTAAACCCTAAACCATAAACCCCAAGTCGCCGACCCAAGGTATGACCTGAAGATGAAGATGTCCCGCACCCAGGGGTTTGGGAAGTCCGCGGTTCCGGCATCTGGATCCTGGATTTCACGGGGTTCGGTGGATGTCGAGGGGATCTAGGGGAGACTTAGGGTTTTCAGGGCTTTAGGGTTGGTTTAGGGTCTGCACGGCTTCAAGTTCGGATCTTCTCAAAGAGCCCTGAAGTTTAGGGTTTAGGGTCTAGGGTTTAGGGTTTAGGCCTGTATGACGCAAGACACGTTAATGTGCACCTTCGGGCCCCCAGTATCATGGGTTCCCCTACCACCTCCCTCTATACTACCACCCCCCAGGTTCCCCCCCATTCTATACCCCCTAATATACCCCTAATATGCTCCTTATATACCCCTAATGTACCCCAAATATACCCCTAATATACCCCTTATATACCCCAAATATACCCTAGGGCTAGTTAAGCCTGGGTTTAGGGTCAAAGGGCGGTTTAGCCGTTCAAGCTGAGCGGGTTAGGGGTTGCACGGGTGTGTAGAGGGAAACTTAACTATGCAGCCTGGGCTCCACCGTTTTAGGGTCGAGGACCTTATTAGTCACGGGCGCTCCTTGCTCCGTGCAATTCGGTCGACAATCGACAAGGGAGTTCGAAAACATTCTGGCGGAAGTGCTGAAAAGGGTGGCAAAGAACCCTACCTCCGTCCAAACTCAGGAGGAGGTGGAAGCAGCGAAGGATGTAGTCGTTGAACAGCATGGACAAGTAGGAAAAACGGTGGACTACAGGGAATCCGAGTTGGACAGCCAGAAGAGCGACTCGAGGGTTTGGTTTCTAAGCTTTATCGGTTTGTGGGCTTGTTTAGGGTTCATAGGGTTTATGGGATTGTAGGGTCTGTGGGTCAATAAGGTTTAGGGTTTAGGGTCTATGGGTTGGATGGCCCCCCCCTTGTATTAACAGTCCCTAATGGGGTAGTATAGTACATCTATTGTATTCCCTACTAAGGACTCATTAAGGACTGTTAGTATGAGGAGAACATCACAAGTTTAGTGTCTATAGGGTGTTAGGATTAGCTGTCAGGGTGCAGAGTCGTGCTTGGCAATTTTGGGGCGCCTACAGCTTTCTCTAGCCTTGCATGCTCCAAGCTGCCCGTGTCTTCTTGATGGAACCAGGGTTTATTTGGGGTCTAGGATTTAGGGTTTAGGGTTTGAGGTTTAGGGTTTAGGGCTTGGGGTTCAGGGTTAAGGGTGTAGGGTTGAGTGCGCCTGATGAGTACTCCGGAGGTTTCCCCCCTTGCAAGCAGTTGTCTTTTCATGCCCAAGATGCCCTTGTTTGGTTTCGGGTTTCCCTAAACCCTAAATCCTAAACCCTAAACCCTCAACCCAACGTAAACTAAATGCCACCCATCATGGCTTCCAGGCAGAACAAGGGTAGCAAGGCCACGGAGATCTACAAAGCGCTCAAGACGGAGCCGCGAGGGTTTAGGGTATAGGGTATAGGTTTAGGGTTTAGGGTTCAGGGTTCAGGGTTTAGGGATCCAGGGTTTCTATTTAGGGTTTAAGGGATTTTAGGGTCTTAAGGTACAGGCTTCAGGGTATTAGGGTCTTTGGGATTAAGGTTTAGGGTTCAGGGTTTATGGTTTAATTAGTTATGAAGGGTTTGAGGGTCTTAAGGGTTTTGAGGGGTCGTAGTGTTTAGGGGTTTAGGATTTAGGGTAAAGGCTTCATTTCTGTTTTTTGTAGCCTATGTCTTGTTGGTTCAAGCCTGGCAGTTTTGCCCGTGACACTCCTAAACTCTAAGCCCGAGAAATGGGTTTATGGTTTAGGGTTTAGGATTTTCGGGTTTAGGGTCACAGGCATAGGGTTCTGCACCATTCGCACCTGCATTGAGGGCTTAGGCGGTTGAAGGCGGGCCCTAAAACCTAAACCCTAAACCCTAAACCCTAAACCCTAAACCCTAAACCCTAAACCCCTAAACCCTAAACCCTCTTCAACTCCGCACCTGGGCGAAGACGAAGACCGGACGGAGGCGCATTGTGCGCCATCTGCTTCAACGAGCAGAACCTCTACCTACATCCTCCTTGGAAATTATTGTTTAATATAAAACCCAAGAGGTTATTAAAAAAATACTACCCTAAACCCTAAACCCTAAACCCTAAACCCTAAACCCTATTTTTATTAAGGTTCCAAGGGGAGTATAGCTACCGCGGAGGTCTGAGTCGGCAGCCTACTGCTGCGGTGCCGAATCTGCGCCCCAAGAAGGGTTGAGGGTAGGGTTTAGTGTTTACAGCTTAGAAGGCTTAGGGCTTGGGGTTTAGGGTTTAGGGTTTAGGGTTTAGGGTTTAGGGTTCAGGGTTTAGGGTTTAGGGACTGAAGAGCTTCACACGAAGTAACGGACCCTGGCCTGAAGTCGCGCAGTGCCTGCTGCAGGCGTCGGACTCGGCAGAAGAGCTTGAAACCCTAAACCCTAAACCCTAAACCCTAAACCCAAACCCCCAAGCCTAAAGAGCGGTTTCGAGCCACCGCAAAGTGGCGCAGCCATCGCCAAAGGACTTGTCACGCACCTCGCGGTCGAGGGAGGGTTTAGGGTTTAGGGTTTAGGGGTTTGGGTTTAGGGTTTAGGGCTTAGGGCTTAGGGCTTCGGGCTTAGGGCTTAGGGCTTAGGGCTTAGGGCTTAGGGCTTAGGGCTTAGGGTTTAATTGGGTTTAGGGTTTAATTGGGTTTAGGGTTTAATTGGGTTTAGGGTTTAATTAGGGTTTAGGGTTTACGGTTTAGGGTTTTGGGTTTAGGGTTTAGGGTTTCCGAAAGGGCAGCATGACCCCATCAGATGTGCTTATCGGCTTTTCGGCTGGTCGAAAACTCTCTGCAGCACCTTCTAAACCCTTCGATGTCTGTGAGATCACGAATACGCCAAACCCTGTAACTCTAAATTCCGACACACATCCTGAAGAACCCCAAGACCCCTAAACCCTAAACCCTAAGCCCTAGGTGGGGGTGTGCCCAAAACGCTGATTTTGCTGAGGGCGCCCCTACCCCCCTGTGCTGAACCGCCTGTTTACGCTGTGCGGGTGGTGCGGTCCTCCACGAAAAAATTGTGCACCGACCCCCCCTACCCCCCCCCCCCCCCCCCCCCCCCCCCCCCCGCGTTTTGAGGGAAAGAGGGAGGTTGTCGGCGGACCCTGAACCCTGATACCCTGAACCCTGAGCCCTGAACCCTGAACCCTGAACCCTGAACCCTAAGCGAGGACCCCAGCCAGTTCAAGGGACTTCGGAAGATTCTGCACGAGCTGATCTCCTGGCCGAGACCTTGGAGGGCTTAGGGTTCAGGGTTTAGGGTTTAGGGTTTAGGGTTAGGGCTTAGGGTTTAGAGTTTAGGGTTTAGGGTTTAGGGTTTAGGGTTTAGGGTTTAGGGTAAGAGCAGTTTTATGGGCCCTTAATTTGGTCCCTTACATCCCTGAAAGGGTTCTGAAGTATGGGTCCTTGGGCTTAATAGGGTATATAAGAGGGTACATAAGGGGTCCCCGTTTCAGGGCCCATACTAACCATGTGGGTATGTTTTTCAGGTTGAGGTTTAGGGTTTAGGGTTAGAGTGACCTTACCCCTTTCACTTCTACCTAGAACCGCCCGACAGGCCCTGTAAGCCCTGTAAGTGCTGCGAGCTTTAACCCTAAACCCTAAACCCTAAACCCTAAACCCTAAACCCTAAACCCTAAACCCTAGGCCTCAGGGGTTGGGCTCAGGGGTTCCGAGAGGATTTAGGAGGCTTCTTCGGGGATGTGAGAATTTCAGGATTCCGAGGTGACAGACTCTGCGGGTGCTGCCGGTGGGGTCTCTAAAGCCTAAACCTTGGGATGTTCCCCCTTTCTCTAACAGTCCTTGAGAGGGATTATAGTGCCCCCTATTACAATCCCTATTTAGGACTCTTCGAAAAGGGGAACATCCCAACCTGAACCCTAAACCCTAAACCCTAAACCCTAAACCCTAAACCCTAAACCCTAAACCCTAAACCCTAAACCCCATAAGTCCGGAGGTGGGGCTTCGACACTGCCATAGGCGTGATCATCATGGCCAATGCCATCACCATCGGCCACAGCGGCTGCATTGGCTCGTCTCTGCAACATCCTCAACCTACAGCCCCTAGCTTCCCTTGCATGGTTTAAGAGTTAAGAGTTTAGGGTTTAGGGTTTAGGGTTTAGGGTGTAGGGTTTAGGGTTTAGGGTTTAGGAGGAGCTCTTATCTCCAATATATCGATCTTTCTTCGATGTACAGATAGATCAATGATCTATACACACATTGTAATTTTGGGCAAACTTGTACAAATTACCCGTCATTCCACCCTAGAACGCCCAGCAATGCCTTCAAGTCCCCTGCTTTCGGTTGAGGGTTTAGGGTTTAGGGTTAAGCGCTTAGGGTTCAGGGTTTTGGGTTTAGGGTTTAGGCTTTCGGGTTTTAGGATCGTCCTTTCTTGAAGAAGAAAAGGGCAACCTCCCTACCTCAGCCCTGTAAGGAACACACGGGGTTTAGGGTTTAGGGTTTAGGGTTTAGGGTTTAGGGTTTAGGGTTTAGGGTTTAGGGACCTGTTTTTCCTAACGGGGCAATCCCAGGTTTCGAGACGCAAGCCAAGTCATCCCTCCCCTTGGGCTGCACCGACAGTTGCAACTGCCAGGCGCGGTTTAGGGTTTAGGGTTAGGGTTTTAGGGGTTTAGGGGTTTAGGGGTTTAGGGGTTTAGGGGTTTAGGGGTTTAGGGGTTTAGGGGTTTAGGGGTTTAGGGGTTTAGGGGTTTAGGGTTTTAGGGTTTAGGGTTATCGGTTTAGGGTTGGGTTGGGGGGGGGGATTTAACGGTTGAGGGTTTAGGGTTGAGTTAGGGCGGTCAGGAGGTGCCCTATAAATCCGACACCAAGTATCGTCCCCTTCGCTTTCGTTTTTTTTTTTTTTTTTTTTTGGGGGGGGGGGGGGGGGGTGGGTTGAGGGTTTAGGGTTTAGCGTTTAGGAGGCTTTAGGGTAAGGAGTCTCCCGCAAAACTCGATTGAGACAAAGAGCCCTTATAAGATTCTCAGGCCATGAACTGAAGTAACCTACAAAATATCAAGCCCTTGGAAGGTTCTGGATAGCCTACAACAACATAACGCCCCATGCAGCATTTCTTAGGTGATCTGCCAAAGAACCCAAAACCCTGAACCCTCCAAAAACCCTACAGTCCTGGCTTCTTGGCGTAGAGTTTGGTATCACCCTAAACCCTAAACCCTGAACCCTGAACCTTGAACCCTGAACCCTACACCCTAAACCCTAAAGCACTGGCCTAAAGGACTACTCGGCTTGGGGCTCAAAGGAGGTTTCAGGTCTTAGGGTTCAGTGTCTAGGGTTGAAGGTATTTAGGGTTCGTGGTTTCGGGTTTAGAGTTTAGGGTTTAGGGTCTAGGGTTTAGGGTTTAGGGTTTAGGGCTTCATGCTACGCACTCTTTGGCATGGGGCGGGGAGGGCTCTTCTGGATCCCGCGGCAGTTCCTGGAGGGTTCCCTTTTCAGTCACAAACCACGCCCTAGACCCTAAACCCTAAACCCTAAACCCTAAACCCTAAACCGTGACTCAGACCATCGCTTCAAGTCTTAAGGCCCAGCCTCTGCAAAGGCGCAGCCCTCCAAATCTTCTGTCCGGCTGGGCCCCCAACAACCCTTAGCACCTGAAGCCCTAGTAACGCCGTAAACCCTAAACCACGAACTCTGAACCCTGAACCCTGAACCCCTAAACCCCTAAACCCTAAACCCTAAACCCTAAACCCTAAACCCTAAACCCTAAACCCCTAAACCCCTAAACCCCTAAACCCTAAACCCTAAACCCCACACCCCAAACCCCAAACCCCAAACCCAACGCAAACCCCAAACTCTATACGCCCTACTCGCAGAAACACAGGAGCGAGAGCTGCGCGGTCTGGTCAGGGGCCTCAGTTCTGGACTACGATTAGGGTTTAGGGTTTAGGGTTTGGGGTTTAGGGATGCGATACTCTACTGGCTGGTTCTTTTTGCAGGGAATGAGGGAATGATGGCCCTATATAATCCCTCAAACTGTATATGCAGGGCCCTCATTCCTTCATTCCCTACCAAGAACCAGGGGGCCTATGGCAGGGCATAAGGTTTTGGGTTAAGGGCATACCGACAACCGTGCCGAACTGAAGCTTGAAATTATATCGATAGGTGTGTGTGGAGAGTCAGAGGTCTGGTGCGGGTCGTGATGCTTCAGTATTGAGACATGATGGCTTGCGATCTAAGGGTAGTTATATGGGCCCTTCTTATGGTCACTTGCCTCCTTTAAAGGGTGGGCTCCTGGGTTGTACGGGGTATATAAGGGGTTTATAATCCTCAACCCTAAACCCTAAACCCTAAACCCTAAACCCTAAACCCCTTTTTAGGGCCCATACTAGAGGACCGTGTAGCTACCCTTAGATGCGAGCCTCTGCATGTCGTGTTTTCGCGCCGCCCTGAGAAGTGGAAGCTTGGCACCCTTCGTTCCGTTTATTCCGTTTTAGGGGTTAGGGTTTAGGGTTTAGGGTTGAGGGTTTAGGGTTTAGGGTTGAGGGGTGAAAGGGTTTAGTGTTGCTGGCCTTACCCTATACTTCTAGCGGCCCTGGGCCGTAGGGTACTAGAACCCTAAAGGACCCAACTGATTTGGTCATTGGAAGAACAGGGTCCAACGGACCTTTTTGAACGTGTGCGTGTCAAGTTTGCGTACTTCGCCTTTAGCTGAGCTTTAAACTTTGTGGGTTTCCTTATTTAGTAGGAATACTAGAGTTCAACCATTTTTCCCCCGTGGTTATTGGAGAAGTAAGTTTGGCCCTTCCTAGAATTGAAGCGTTGAGGGCTCAGGCTTATGGGGTTGGGGCTTGGGGGCTTGAGATTGTCGGGAATCCAGGGTTCAAAGGTGCAGGGTTCAGGGATGTTATGTGACGAGTTCTCTAAACTAGGGTCCCTTTATTACTTTCTTTGCTTGTTCTGTATGAACAAGCAGCCTGAAGCGGCTGCATAATTGTTGCTTGTCGACAGGTGCACATGGCAGCAGAAACCAATTTGGGTCCCTTTTTGGGTCGCCTGTATAGTAAGTCATGCTTTAGGCTCTGTGGGTCTGCGAAACCCTAATGAATCCCTAAACCCGAAGCCCTCCTGTGTGCTTTTTCGGGCTTTATGGTTTGGGTTTTTGTGCAACGTTGGGGGGGCTTTGCACTAGGGCTCCTGGTATACAATGAATACCTACGTTGACGTTTAAAACCCTAAGCCCTACTTTGGGCTATTTGGAGCTGTAGCGGGGAAGTGCTGCATGGACGTTGACGCGGTCTAGGGGCTCAGGGACTTCCTGCGTTCTTCTGAAAGTTTCGAGGTTTCAGGTGACTACGCATAAACGGATTGTGTGGTTCCATTGCTACCCTATGAAGCAGGAATTCTCTGACTAGCCACGAAAGGACACACCATATACACTTTGTACACTTTGCTTTCACTACCGCAGAGCAGCAGAAAGACCCTATACCTCCTTGCTAGGTTCCAAGCTCATCCCCTTTACCTCACTCCCGCCAAGGCGCCGGAAGCGTGCGACTTGGCTTTCGAGGAAGATCCAAGCACGGCTTCGATTGCCTTTCAGGGGGTTCTAAACCCTAAACCCGAAGCCCAATGACACTGCAATCCCTTGCCTTGAAGATTTGAACTCCCTCATGCCTTCTCCCATCAGATTCCCATCAGGGCTTGTTTAGCCCCCCTGAACTCTAAGATAAACCCTAGACCCCCATTAGGGCCTGTCATATCTGCCACACAGAGGATTCAGTGGCTTTCACCAGGACACTGGGTTTAGGGTTTAGGGTTTAGGGTTTAGGGTTCAGGGTTTAGGGTTTAGGGTTTAGGGTTTAGGGTTTAGGGTTTAGGGTTTAGGAGGACACTACACCTTCCACGACGAACAGGCTGCCAATTGGAGGCATTCTCGAGGACGGTAAGAATCCTAAAAGGCGAAACCCTAAACCCCAAACCCTAAACCCTAAACCCTAAACCCGAAACCCTAAACCCTAAACCTTAACCCCTAAACCCTAAACCCTAAACCCTAAACCCTAAACCCTAAACCCTAAACCCTAAACCCTAACCCTAAACCTTAAACCCTAAACCCTAAACCTTAAACTCCACCCCAAACCCTAAACTCTAAACCCTAAACTGTGGTCCATGGAAGATGGCGCGCAACACGTGGGCTTCATGGTCTACGGCATCATCACCTCCAGCACGTCCAAACTCGAACCCGAAAGGAGGAGGCGATTGAGAACTCCAGAAGCAGTTGGTGTACTATTGGGGTCGGAAGTATTTCCAATAAATTTAGGCTTCAGGGCTTAGGGTAAGATCGCGGTCGGAAGAATTACCAATAATATTCCCTTACGGTCCCTGTGTAATTATACTATAAGAGCCTCCAAAACCCTATTCTAATTATTCAGGCCCCTAGAGTGGCAAGCAATATTTGGAAGATGCACGAAGCGTCTGGTCCCACAGAGAAAGGGGCGTGATCGGAAGCCTCGCCGAGCAGTCGTTCAGGGAAGCCCTGCAGCCCTCAAGGTTTAGGGTTTAGGGTTTGGGGTTCGGGGTTTGGGGTTTCGGGTTGGGGGTTTGGGGTTTAGAGTTTAGGGTTCAGTGTTCAAGGTTTAAAGTTCAGGGTTTAAGGCCAGGGTTTGGGGGGCAGTGCTACGAACGGCCCAAGCCCAGAGCCCAGCTGTTCGGGCCTTGCATAGCACAGCTCCCAAGTCCTAAACTACAACCCCCCTAAACCCTAAACCCTAAACCCTAAACCCTAAACCCTAAACCCTAAACCCTAAACCCTAAACCCTAAACCCTAAACCCTAAACCCTAAACCCTAAACCCTAAACCCTAAACCCTAAACCCCTGCCCTCCGCAAAGGTGTCTTACCACCTCCCTGGACCGCCATTGCAGACTACGTCTTTTACGGAGTCTATGTATCTTGGTTTCGGCCACTGAAGTGCAGGTGAATGGAGTCCGGAGGGTTTAGGGTTTAGGGTTTTAGGGTTTAGGGTTTAGGGAGAGGCTTGTAGATTACGTTCTGGATGATGTTCTGTTATAGATAATATATAGTGTATTCCTGCACCCTAAACCTCAACCCTAAACCCTAAACCCAAACCCTAAACCCTAAACCCTAAACCCTAAACCCTAAACCCTAAACCCTAAACGAGTCTCCATCATCCCGCTGGTTCTGATTCCTAAAACCGAGCCCTGCAGGTCCGTAATTTACCACTTCCCTGGTAGTGTATATAGACCCCATAAACCCTGCCCAAATCGGGGGTTTAGGGTTTAGGGTTTAGGGTTTAGGGTGTAGGGTTTAGGGTGTAGGGTTTAGGGCCGCGGTGGGGTGGCAGTTCTTTGGTAGAACTCTTTCAATGAGAGCCTTTCGTGGCTTTGGTCTCGCGTTTAGGGACCAACCCGTTGCTGTGTTAACAAGCATCCTGAAACTCTATATGAAAACAGGGTTCATATTACTGTTATTGGTGAGTGTATATAAGGTTCCTTCTTAATATTGGTGAGTGTATATACCTGGTGTCCTTTTGGGAGTACAAGAAATATATACCCTACTTCATGTGAAACAAGGCTTATATTACTGTTATTGGTGAGTGCATGTAGGGTTCCTGTCTAATTTTGGTGAGTGTACATATTTTCCTATCCTTTTGGGGATACAAGGAATGAAAACCCTACTTCATATCCTGAACAGGGAACTTCTCGTGTTATTTGTTGTGTCGGCTTTCGGGCTTCTTGCTATCTCGGCCCTAAACCCTAAACCCTAAACCCTAAACCCTAAACCCTAAATGGCCCTAGAAGCCCCAAAACCCCACGCACTAAAAGCCTCCTTCCGATGTCTCAGCCTCAGGTTCTCAAGTCCCTCTAGACCCGAGCCGTTTAGGGTTTAGGGTTAAGGGTTTTGGGCCCTACACCCCAACCATCAGAGCCTAAACCTCAAACCCTAAAACCCTAAAGGCCCCAATCCTAAACCCCAAACCCCAAACCTGACAACCTGAAACCTGAACCCTAAACCGTAATCCGTAGTCCCTGAACCCTAAATCCCACACCAGAAGCCCTATACCCAAAGCCCGTAATCCCTAAACCCCAGACCCCTAAACCCTAAACCCTAAACCCTAAACCCTAAACCCTAAACCCTAAACCCTAAACCCTAAACCCTAAACCCTAAACCCGAGGTAGTGGAGCTGCTCCTTCGCGTGGGGGTCTATGGAGTGCTCGTCTTCAAGTCTGGCTGGGTCGCGGGCTGAGCCGGCTTTAGGGTTTAGGGTTTAGGGTTTAGGGTTTAGGGTTTAGGGTTTGGGGCTTTAGGGTTTTCGGGGGTTTTAGGGTGCTACCAGTAGGGTTTGGAGTTTGGGGTTTTGGGGTGCTTGGGTTTTTGGGGCTTAGGGTCTTGGGTCACGGGCTGAGCCGGTTTTAGGGTTCAGGTTTTAGGGTTCAGGGGCTTTGGGCTTTAGGGTTCTAGGGTTTGGGGTTTTGAGGACTTAGGGTTTTTGGGTTTTCAGGGTTCTAGGGTTTGGGGTTTTGGGACTTAGAGTTTTTGGGTTTTGAGGGTTCTATAGGGTTTGGGGTTTTGGGATTTAGGGCTTTTGGGGTTTAGGGTTTGAGGTGTGGGCTTCCAGGTTCTGGATACGTAGGGGGTCTGGAGTGTGGGGTTTGGGGTTGGGGTCCCCTATTTGAGAAATAGGGGGTTTGGGGTTTTTGGTTTGGAGTTTATGGTTTGCGGTTCCGGGTGCAGGGTTTTTGTTGTTGGGGTTTGGGGCTTGGGGTTTGGGGTTGAGGGTTTAGTGGTTTGGGGTTTAGTGTTTAGGGTTGATAAGGTTTTGGGTTTCGGGTTTAGGGTCTCGGAGTTCTTCTTTCGATTGAAGCTTTCAGAGCCCTAAACCCTAGACCCTAAACCCGAAACCCGAAACCCTAAACCCTAAACCCTAAACCCTAAACCCTAAACCCTAACCCTAAACCCTAAACCCTAAACCCTAAACCTAAACCCTAAACCCTAAACCCTAAACCCTAAACCCTAAACCCTAAACCCTAAACCCTAAACCCTAAACCCTAAACCCTAAACCTTAGACTTGGCGTCTCAGGGTTTAGGGTTTAGATGCGCAGAGCCGAAGACGAACTCAATAGAAACCACCTCATGCCCCCAGTATTCCAAAGAACAGTACCCTGAGCCTTCGTGCTTTGTGTAACCCTAAGCCCTATCAAGCCCGTAAGTTCTAGAAACCCGAAAAACCCTAAGCAACCCCAAGCAAAGCCTATATAAGCCCTACAAGCCCAACACCTTTCTAACCCGAACCTGAAAACCGTAAACCCTAAACCCGAATCCCTTTATCGCAACATCTAGGCTATAGGCTATACAGGCTACAGGCTATAGGCTATAGGCTATAGGCTATAGGCTATAGGGGCTTTGGAGGGTTTGGGTTGACCCGGTTGTAGGGTATAGGGTGTGCTGTGGGGCTGATGGTCCCCCAAATCCCCCGAGTGTTTTTTTTCCATGAACCCACACACACAGTTGGAGGTTTATGAGTTTGGGGTTTTTGGGGATCAAGCCCTAAACCCTCAACTGTAGGGCAAACGGCACTGATGACGCAGGCCGCACGACTTGCAAGCGCCCGTGAACCCGCAAGCAAGACTACATCCTACAACAGATATAAACCTGGTAGACCAGTGGTACCCTTTCCCCTTTTTTTGGTTCAAGGTTTCCTTATAAAGTAAATATCCCAAAAAGGGTGCCCTTACTATAAGATGGTTGCTGGGCTACTAAGTAAACCTCAAACTGATGTGAACATGGATGCTCTGGGAAAGCGCTCATTCTGAAAAGGCGGCATCTTGACGTACGCTTGTTTTAAACATCTAAGTTCAGGCGGGGAGCTTCTTCCCCCCCCCCCCCCGCCCCTTACAGTTCTTCTATGCCTCTCAGTACCGTATATAACCCTTACATTCTAGACCCCAGCGCGCATAAGGCTCTGAGGACTCGTGTTTTTTGGGCGTTGTAGGCCAAAAGGCTACAACTGTTGGGGCATTGAGGGGTATAGAGCCTAAGTTGAAGGGCTCAACACCGCCGAAGGGCTAAGCACCGAAACCCTTACAGAGCCTGCAAGCCACGATCCTCACAAGGTCAAGTTCGATTGCTTCTTGGTACTCACGGCCTCAGCAGATTCTTGGCCTATTCGTGCTAGTTTGCTTACATCCTCAGCCCTTCATTAAACTGCTTGTAAAAGTCGGAATTGGGGGAACCAGTTTTTCCCAGCTGCAAATATATAAGCCCAACATCCACAAACCCAGAAACATGCGACACTTCATGCTCTCCTGCATGTCTGCCTTGTCTTCCTGAAGCATGTCGACTTCTGTCATCCCTCGGCAGGCCTTAACCAAGTCGAGCACCAAGCCCAAAACCCTAGACCCCAACTCCTAAACCCGAAGCTGTTTTCAAGTGGGGCACAGGAAGGGCGTCCCCTCAAGGTTTCAGGGGGTTCAGGGTTGGTGGCTGGCAACAGAGATTTCTCGGGTTCTCTAAGCCCACAAAGCCACCTGTTCTGGTCTTTGGGCCTAACTTGCACCAAGCAAGAGTCCCCAGAGCCCTCGTAGCCCCTAAAACCTGCTGTAAACCCCAACCCGAACACCCCAAACGAGCGTTCTTGGAGCCTTGGCGCTTAGGGTTTCGTCCTAGCCATACATACACGCAAACCCAAGGACATGATCATCAAGGCAGTCGACTCCTCCGCCGTCGTGTCTTGACCTATAGTTAGTACAGTCACAGTCATGTAGGGTTTCAGGGATTGCCCCAGACAACCTTGAAACTTCAGTTCCAAAAAAGCACCCCAAACCCAAACCCTATGCCCCAAACCCCAAGCCCGAAGCCCTGAACCCGAAGACCCTGGACCCTAAAGCCTAAGCCCCAAACCCTAAACCCTAAACTGGGTCATTGTGGAAAATCATCTCGCATTTTTATGGACACTTACACCCAACAAGGAACAAAACTGATCATGTTTAATAGAACCGCAACAATGGCGCAGTAAACCCCAAACCCTAACCTATGCCCCAAGCTCAGCCCGACACCCTAAACCCTAAACCCCAAACCCCAAACCCTAAACCCCAAACCCTAAACCCTAAACCCCAAACCCTAAACCCTAAACCCTAAACCCAGTTGGATGAGTTCAACATTTTCATGCTGGTCCGCATGCTGCGCCTGGCGCGGCTTGCCCGCGCGGTGCGCCTCATGGCCTCTCGGCCCGGAGGTGTAGGGTTTAGGGTTTAGGGCTAGGGTTTAGGGTTTAGGGTTTAGGGCTAGGGTTTAGGGTTTAGGGGTAAGGGTTTAGAGTTTAGGGTTTAGGGTGTCTATGGTTTAGTGTTTCAGCCGTGGGATTCGGGAGCTTCAGGTGCAAGTAAGAGGTTTAGGCGTTCGGGGTCTTCGGGCTTCTGGGCTCATACATAGAGTTCAGTTCTTAAAGGAGGGGGTCCCTTTAGGGTTTAGGGTTTTGGGTTTTGGGTTTAGGGCTTAGGGTTTCGGATTTCGGGTTTAGGGTTTCGGGGCCCCAAATCCCATATAAACATAACGATCCTAGTATTGGGCTACAAGTGCCCCTAGAAGGGGGATAAACATAAGGATCCTAGTATTGGGGTACAAGGGCTCCTAGAACGGGGATTCGGGAAAACCATGTAGAATCCTTATGCTGATGCTTTTAAGGTTTAGGGTTAGGGTTTAGGGTTTAACTTGGTAGCCCAGTGGCACCCTTTACCCTTTTTTTGTTTTTATGGTCTCCCTTATAAAGGAACAAAAAAGGTGCCCTTATCATAATATGGTTACTGGGCTACCAAGCTAAGGGAACCTCTTCGGGGTACATCCTTAAGGGGGTCCGAGTATGGCTTTCTTGAATTCGGTCTGGCGCATTCAAAGGCACGGCTTCAAGTAAGGGGGTTAGGGTTCAGGGTTTAGGGTTTAGGGTTGAGGGTTTAGGGTTGAGGGTTTGGGATTTAGGCTTTAGGGCATAGGGTGTATCTTGCCGCACACTGGCCTAGGGCAGTGAGGACAGGCCCATGCGACCCATAGCCGGAATGTCTGACACCCTTGACATCCCACCCTAAACCCCAAACCCCAAACCCCACACCCCAAACCCCAAACCCCAAACCCTAAACCCTAAACCCTAAACCCTAAACCCTATCCCAGGCCTTGACGTCCCTAAACCCTCAACCCTCAACCCTCACCCCTAAGCCTAAGCCCTAGAGACCCTATCAACCCTGTACACCCTATAAATCATCTAAACCCTATGAACCCCGTAACGCCTGCAAACTCTTTAAACTCTATAAACCCTATAAACCCTATAAATCCTTTAAACCATAAACCCTATAAACCCTCTAAACCGTAAACTCTGTAAACCCAAAACCCTGACCTGAGGTCCAGTTCAAGACCTTGTGGCAGCTGGTTCAGGGCCTTTGGCACAGATTCTTGACTGCACCTGACCCTCTCTCGGTAGGCCCTTGGGACATTTGGTATTTTACCTTATTGAACCCTGAACCCTAACCCTGAACCCTGAACCCTAAACCCTAAACCCTAAACCCTAAACCCCTAAACCCTAAACCCTAAACCTTAGTGGGCTTTAAGAGGATCATGTTCAGGAGTATTGTTCATTTTTTTTTAAAGGGCCATCCGAGCTCTAAACTTCAAGCCCTCAACCCTTCTGCCGTTGTTTGGAGGTTAGGTTCAGGGTGCAGGGTGCAGGGTGTAGGGTTTAGGGTGTAGGGTTTAGGGTTTAGGGTTCAGGGTTTAGGGTCATCTCCTACTTGGAGGTTCATGGTACTTATTAACCAATTATCACTCTACTTCTAACCCGCGAAGAAGCCCCTGATAAGTACAGTCATCGTTGGTTCATATGTACCAAGAACCATCCCACACTATTCCTGTTTTGGGCAACATCCGGCCCCCGCCACTTGGGTGATCTCGAGCCAAATCCCCTTAGACGCACAGACGCCAGAGAAGCCAGTCGCCCCGGCTGAGGTAAGGGAACGCTGCTGTGGACGTTCTTGCTGATCAGTATCTTGATGTACGTCGGTGCTGTCACGGGCATGGAGCGCTGGGTTCATGGTGCGGTTTAGGGTTTAGGGTTTACAGAGTTAAGGGTTTATGGAGTTAAGGGTTTGGGTTCAAAGGGGTGGGATCGGGTGCAGGCGGGTGTTTAGTTTCTCTTCTGGTGTCATCCGTAGTCTGCAAACACACCCAGGAACTTCTGGTTTGGAAAACACCTGCTGCCTATAAAATTGTATGGTAGGGTATGTTTTTTGTGCACCCTAAACCCTAAACCCTAAACCCTAAACCCTAAACCCTAAACCCTAAACCCTAAACCCCAAATCCTACACCCATGAAACGGACTCCAAATAAGGGGAGGAGGCCCTAGGGATGATTCGGGGCCCCCCATTTAGGGTTTAGGGTTTAGGGTTTAGGGTTTAGGGCTTAGGGTTTAGGGCTTAGGGCTTAGGGTTTAGGGTTTAGGGTGTAGGGTTTAGGGTTTAGGGTTTAGGGCTTAGGGCTTAGGGTTTAGGGTTTAGGGTTTAGGGTTTAGGGTTTAGGGCGTGCTTAGAACCGACCCAAAGAAATCTTGAGTTCTACATGTAGACATGGACTACTTCCCAGAAGAGGGTCCCCCCGAATATGCCCCCCCAAAACACGCTATGATCCTTATGTAACCGAAAGGGTTTAGCCTAAACCCTAATAGGGTCGCTAAGCGCTAAACCCTAGACCCTAAACCTCAAACCATAAACCCTCAACCCTAAACCCTAATCCCTAACCATCCAGGCTCCCTCAAGGTCCCGTGACGCTAAACTTTGCAGGGAAGCTGTGCGTTTGCTGGGAAGAGCTGACAGCCTAAACCCCAAACCCCAAACCCCAAATGCTAAACCCTAAACCCCAAACCCCACACCCTAAACCCCAGACCCCAGACCCTAAACCCTAAACCCCAGACCCCAAACCCTAAACCCCAAACCCTACTCTGGGAGGAGCTAATACGCTTGGATCCTGCGCTTGAGCTGGACCACCCCTTCAACGTCGCGGCAGGCCTACCTGAGGTTCAGGGTTTAGGGTTTCGGGTTTAGGGTTTAGGGTTTAGGGTGAAAAGGGTTCAGGGTTCATGAGGGGACGACGTCCAAGCTTCGGGGTTGGGAGGTTTTGGGGTTTAGGGTTTTGGGGTTTGGGCTTTAGGATTTGGGGTGTAGGGTTCAGGGTTTTGGGGGTTTGAGTGTGAAGGCGGAGGAAAATCTCCGCAAATTGGCAGGGGGGGGGGGGGGGGGGGGGGGGGGGGGGGCACCCCAGACCCTGAACCCCAGAACCAGGTGAAACAGGGTTTATATCACTGTTACCCTAAGGGTCCGTGTACCTAAATATGGAATACTTGGGCCTTAAAGTACTTCCTATATAAGGACTTTTTGGTCTAAGTATATAATTATAAGGTACATGGACCCTTAGGGTTATTGGTGAGTGTAGATCATCTTGTGGATGCAAGGAATACAAACCCCAAAGCCATGTGTTTCAGGCTCCGCAGGCACCACAAGCTGTTTCGAAGTTCCGCGGTCCGCTGCGGCGTGCCCTTGTGATGTTTAGTTTTAGGGTTTAGGGTTTAGGGTTTAGGGTTTAGGGTTTAGGGTTTAGGGTTTAGGGTTTAGGGTTTAGGGTTTAGGGTTTAGGGTTCTGGTTTAGGGTTTAGGGTCAATTTTCAATTCAGAATTTAAGTTAGGGTAGAGTTCCCTTTCATGGGTTTAGTTTGGAAGATTAAACTCCCGTAAGCCCTATAAGCCCTGTATGCCCTCTAAGCCCTGTAGCCGCAGTAAGCCCTAAGCCCTTGCCCAAGCGACTGCTTCCCGCCACAGGAAACCATTTCCGAGACTTTTTCGATGCCGTGCTGACCTTGCTACAAGTGTTCAGCGCCTGCGGCTGTTCTTAGAGTTTGGGGTTTAGGGTTGAGGGTTTAGGGTTTAGGGCTTAAGGTTTGAGACTTCAGGATTTAGATCTTAGGGTGAATTCAGGTTCAGGGACGTGCAAGCACTTCGTGGCAGAGCACCACGGAACAGATAGATTCCCTGCACCCTTCAAACCCAAGCGTTTACTTAGTGTTTCCCTCCAAAAAGCTAACGATTTCGGATGCCCACTAAGCCCTGTAGACCTTTACCCGAACAGTCTGACCCACAACCCCCCAATCCCGAGGTCTGGACAGCATTGGCATCATCTACAAGCCCTTGATCAAGCACCAGTTCTACCTGCGCTTTGGGCTGCACACACTGCCGAGCCCAGAAAGCAGGGTTTAGGGTTTAGGGTTTAATCCGAAACCCTAAACCCTAAACCCTAAACATTAAGCCCTAAAGCCTAAACCATGGTTCCGGAACCAGGGTTCATCAGGTATGACACCCCCGCTCCCCCAAAGAATTCCGTGACATGAAGAAGATAGGGTTTAGGGTTTTTTATCAATGATATTCACACATATGGTTCTTTCACAACATTCGGGTCCCTTTTGGGGTGACTATTGTAGGGCGGCGCCTAATATTTAAGGTTGCCAAAGAGGGACCATACTTTGAGAACGGACCAATATGTTCACCCAATCCCAGATTGTTCGCCTGCAATTCGCAAACGGCAAACAGATAGCTCGAAAGCTTATAGCTAGCACAACAGCTCAACAAACAGAGCCCCCCTCATATGCTGCACTCTCGAGGTAAGGGGGGCAATTCCTAATCCTGAGGGGGAATCTGCAGGGCTTAAGGCATCTAGGGTCCAGGGTTTTAGGGTTGCGTATACGAGTTCAGGGGGTTCGAGCTTACAGGACCTGCGGGTTCGGGTTCATCTAGTGCTCTGGCTTGAGATCATGCTGTCACAGGGCACTGATGGCAAAGACCCCCCAAAATACCTAAATATTATGGGCTTATCGGGGTCAATAGGGTTCCCGTGACGAAAGTCTTAGGACGCAAGGTTTTAGGGCAAAGGCCTGACGGTTCACGTTGTTTACGCAGAAACCTCCCTTCAGTTCAAGACTCTCAAGCTGAAGACCAGCTAATCCAAATGCCTAGACCTTGTCCCTTAGGCACAAAATAGCTCCAAGACCCTATGTCCCTGTTAAGAACTGGCATGAAAACTTGGGCCCTACTGCTGCTGTAGGGTCCTTAAGGGAGGGCGGTTCATTTGGGGTAGGTACCAAAGGAACCTTGGAAAAGCTCAGGGAGCCTTAGGGAGTATATGTGGGGAGTCTTAGGGAACCTGTGGGTTGCATACCCCCCCTTGAACCCCAGTTAAGAATCTAAGAACCCTAAGAATACCCAAACCCTAAATCCCCCCTTGAACCCTGCTCCTCATCTCCCTGAACCCCCCCCCCCCCTCCCTGAAGAACCACAGAATGCTAGAGGCTGCTGTACCCTAAACCCTAAACCCTAAGAATGCTGGAGGTTGCTGTATTTCATGCCCTTCTCCCTTAAACCCTAAACCCTAAACCCTAAACCCAAACCCTAAACCCTGGAGGTTGCTGTATTTCATGTCCTTCTTGCTCCTGCTGTCCATCGCCCTGATGAACCTAGCCTCATCCTCAGCTCACAAGGGCTTGAGGTTTTGGGAAGCCCTAAACCCTAAACCCTAAACCCTAAACCCTAAACCCTAAACCCTAAACCCTAAACCCTAAACCCTAAACACCATGCCTTGGGTCCTCAGAAGCCTTCTCTCGAAAAATCCCCACCTCGCGGCCCTAAAACCCTAAAACCCCCATGCCCGAACCCCCACATGTTCGAAGATGCTCTTCGAAAGGAGCTCCATGGCTTCCGCAGGGTCTGTTCAGGGTTTAGGGTTTAGGGTTTAGGGCTAGGGTTTAGGGTTTAGGGTTTAGGGTTTAGGGTTTAGGGTTTAGGGTTTAGGGTTTAGGGTTTAGGGTTTAGGGTTTAGGGTTTAGGGTTTAGGGTTTAGGGTTTAGGGTTTAGGGCGACTTTAGGGTTCGGGGCTAAGGGTTGGAATGCGGGCTTCTGTTCCCCCCTTACTTGAGTATACGAACAGGCTTGCGAAGTATGTGGAGTCTACCCAAAAGCCCTATAGACTTCCTGGGTTTAGGGTTTAGGGTTTATAGGGTTTATAGGGCTTATAGGGCTTATAGGGCTTATAGGGCTTCTAGGGCTTATAGGGCTTCTAGGGCTTATAGGGTTTAGGGTGAGGCCAGTCGAAGTGACGCGCTTAGATGTTGAGGTTCTCGCTGTCAGGAAGAGACCCGATCTCACCTCCTTGTGCACGCTGAGGCGAAGTTGGAAACCCCGCAGCCTACACCCTACCCAGAGGGTCCATTTGTAGTACTATTAAGTACTATTATGGAATTAGGTACCCCAAAAACCCTACGAAATAGGGGTTTTGGGGTACCTAATTCCATAAACGTACTACAAATGCACCCTTTGGGCTAGATGCTAGAGCTGCTATAGAACCCAAGGCTGCCACACCCCCCCGAAGCCCCCCTTAGCCCTAAGCTCCTCAAGCCGGAACCCCTCAACACAAAGAAGCCCGAAACCCAAAAGAACACCCTAGAAGCCCGAGACAGCTTCAACTCCAAATCGAACTGAAAGCCCACCCTAAGCCCTAAACCCTAAACCCTAAGCCCTAAGCCCTAAACCCTAAACCCTAAACCCAAAACCCTAAACCCTAAACCAATCGCGTCCAAAGCCTAAATTCTCGAGCAAACGTAACCCAGCAACTCTGATCCAAGCACAAACCAGCAACAAGCTAAAGACCAAAGCGCTTTAAAAGCAAATCAGAAGCCGCACAACATCCCGAGCCCTACACCCTGGGGATGTTCCCCTTATACCAACAGTCCTTCATAGGGATTCTCATGGGGGGTACGAACATCCCTACTAAGGACTGTTAGTTTAAGGGGGAACATCCCAAGCCCTAAACCCTAAACCCTAAACCCTCAACCCTAAACCCTAAACCCTAAACCCTAAACCCTAAACCCTAAACCTCTCCTACCATATAAAAATCAACCTTAATGTCGAGCCCTATTGCCCCTGTGACAGGTCACGGCGGTCATGGTCAACTCGTCCCTGGATCAAGCCACCCAGGCGCTTCCTCCCCCTCCCCCATTCCCCCCTCCATACTTGGGGGTTTAGGGTTTAGGGTTTAGGGTTTAGGGTTTAGGGTTTAGGGTTTAGGGTTTCCCCCCTCCCCCTTGCCCTTGGCGTCTTGGCACTGGATTTGCGGGTTAGCCACCCGAAACCGAAACCCTGAACATTGAACCCTAAACTTCAGTAGATTATGGAATTCGGGCGTTCGGGTAGAGGTTCATGGGGTAGGGTCTAAGGGTTTTGAAAAGGGCTGACCTCATTCAGGGTACGGATTGCTCCAGCACCCGGGCCCCCCCCAACCCCAACCCCGAAACCCCTAAGCCCCTGAGCCCCTAAGCACCTAAGCCCGAAGCCCTAAACCCTAAACCCTAAACCCGCCTAAACCCAAAACCCAAAACCCTAAAACCAAACCTCAAACCCCAAACCCCAAACCCTAAACCCTAAACCATAAACCCTAAACCTTAAACCCTAAACCCTAAACCCTAAACCCTAAACCCTAAACCCTAGCCCTAAAACCCAAACCCCCCCCCCCCCCCCCCCCCCCCCGCCTCTACCGCAGGATAAGGAGGCCCTCAAGGCCTGGGAGTCTGCGCGTCGAGCTAAGCAGCGGCCTGGTCGCGCTAGAAGCTGCTGAGAGTTTCGGTTTCGGGTTTAGGGTTTAGGGTTTAGGGGTTTAGGGGTTTGGGGGTTTAGGGGTTTAGGGGTTTAGGGGTTTGGGGGTTTAGGGGTTTAGGGGTTTAGGGGTTTAGGGGTGTAGGGGTTTAGGGGTTTGGGGTTGTGGGGTTTAGGGATTTAGGGTTTAGGGTTTAGGGTTTAGGGGTTTAGGGTTTAGGGTTTAGGGGTTTAGGGGTATATGGTTTAGGTATTTTGGGGTTAGGCAGAGGGGAGTCTGAATTCCCAGGTCTGGTAATGAGCGATCATTCCTTAGGTTCATAGTTATCAGGATCCCGATTTCATCGTGAAGCGCAATTAACCACTAATCCCTCAACCCTAAACCCTAAACCCTAGTCAAGAGAACTTCATATCTTTGCGTTGGCATTCTAGTCCATTGTTGGAACCATTGGCCTTTGTATGGCCCCTTACCCTTGTTTCAAGGGATCCGAGGTATGAGGCCCTCATGATTACATATCGTGTATATAAGGCTTATATAACAAGGGACCCTCTGCAACCCGAATTGAACCCTAAAAGCCCTGGAACCCTCGATGCATCTGTTTCTCTCTCTATCGCGCAAGGCATCTCTGCTATACCGAAACCCTCCGTTTAGCAAACCTCCCAGGACGGGCTATGAGGACTTATAATCCCCATACTCAACCCAATAAAGGGCCTTTTTAAGGGGTTAATTAATAGGGGTATAATAGCCCGTCCTGGTCCGTATGCCATGACGCTCTGCGTACTCGCTTGTTTGCTGCTGCCCCTGGCGCTGCGGCCAGTCCTGGCACTGATGAAGACTGGAAGTTCCCACCGGAAGGAGCCCGTGCAGACCTACACGCTTCTCGTGAAGTTCCACAAGGTAGCAGCTCGGGAGCCCAGTGGTACTCTTTACCCTTTTTTGTTTTTGTTCTGGGTTCCCTAAACAGTAGCCAACCCAAAAAAGCCTACCCTTATGATAATATATATATATATATATATATACGTCCCCAAGTAGTGGGACTCCCCTGGCAATAAGGACCCAAATAAGGAACCCCCAAACATCGTAAACCCCCCATATGGTTGCCGGGCTACCAAGGCCTGCACTGAAGGAGGGACCCTTTTATGGGACCTTAGCGGTTATTTCGGGGTTATTTGGGGGCTACCTAGGTAGGGGACTATATAAGGCATATATAGGGGGTTTTCTAGGGAAATCAGATTTAGGGTCCCTAAACCCTAAACCCTAAACCCTAAACCCTAAACCCTAAACCCTAAACCCTAAACCCTAAACCCTAAACCCCAGGGGTCCCTCCTTTTACCCCTTCAAAGACCAAGGCAGGGACCACCTTCCGAGAGTACGTGGATGCGCTCGCAGGGGAAGGGCAGCCGTGCTCAAGCGACTGCGGCTCGGTAGGCCCTTGGGTTCAGGGTTTATAGGGTTTATAGGGTTTATAGGGTTTATAGGGTTTAGGGTTTAGGGTTTAGGGTTTAGGGTTTAGGGATATTTGCCCTTATTTGGGGTTCAGAGGATCATACTCAGGAGTGTTTTTTTCAGAGGGGTTTTAGGGCCATCCCAGGCGGGAACCCTGATTGGAAGTGCCAAACTTGGTGGCCGGATCCGGATGAGCAGGCTCAATGTCAGAAGCTCCTCTCCGGTCGCTTCACCTGCCCCTTGGGGGTTCTTTGGGAAGTGTTTTTTTCTAGAGTAAATTTTGGGTACTGTAACGTGTAAGAAACAGCTAAAATTATAAGTTTTGCTAGGGTTTAGGGTTCAGTATAGGCCCTGGCCGGCCGACCAGCTGCACTTTTCATCCCAGCCTGGACCTGATCTCTGGAGCGACGGCGAACCAAAACCTGACTGTAGCCAACCACTCTGACTTGGCCGGGGTCGAAAACTTGTGGCCAAGCAGCAAGCGCTTTTGGCTCTACTGGCGCGTGCCTTGGGCGCGGGCCTTCCTGCCGGAACACATGTTCGACCTGCAGCGCAAGCGGATCCTGGTTTCGACCATTCTTCGGGATCCCGTCGAGAGGATCCGCTCCTGGTACCTGACGCTCCATCTCCCTACTATTTTTGGGGGTTTAGGTTGACAGCTTAGGGTGAGCCCCGATATTTCGGGGGTCAGAGAACCTACCATTATAGAAATTGTGGGCAAGGAGGGGTTTAGGCTTACAGATTATAGGGTCAAAGGCCCGATAATTTCGGGGGCCAGAAAACCCACCATCTTGTGGGGTTTTGGGCGTCACAGGTATTACTATTGGGCCGTTGGTCAGAGCCATACGACCTTCCTGGACTGGCTCCAGTTCCGGCGAGACTTTGTGTCGGGCAATTGGACCCAGGCTGGACTGGAGGCGCAATCTCACGAGCCTTTGCTTGCCCAGTGGTACCCTGTTCCCCCCTTTAGGGTTTAGGGTTTAGGGTTTTTAGGGTTTAGAGTTTAGGGTTTTGGGTTTTGGGTTTTGGGTTTTTAGGGTTTAGGGTTTAGGGTCAAGAGCCTTGGTGGCCCGGTGGTACCCTGTTCCCGCCCTCTTTTTTTTGGGAGGGGTTCAAGGTTCCCTTACCTTTTTTTGGTTCAAGATTACCTTATGAAGTAACCAACCCTGAAAAAGGGTGCCCAGTATTGGTTATACTGGGCCACCAAGGAGCCCAACTTTGCGGCGACGCTGTCGACTTTCCACATGTCCTGCTGCGAGTATGAGGTGTATCTGGGCCAGGGCAGCGTGGAGAGGGCGAAGGTCGCGCTCGCCACACAGTTCGATCTCGTTGGGATCACCGAGCGCATGAGCGATTCCATCGTTAGCCTGGGTAAACTCTATGGAAAGACGGCTGAGGAGATGGCCCAGATCCTTGGCTTTCTTCTGGCTGGCTCTTAGGACTAACTTTTTGGGTATTTGGTAGAAACTACAACAAGGGGGCTTCAAAGTTGAACCTTTCGGAGGGGTTCAGAAGTCAGCCAAGGATCGGTCAGCACATAGGGAAGGACCTTGAAAACTCGCGCAAGCTAGACTGGACCGACGAGGAGAAGTCATTGGCGACCTACATCGCCAACAAGAGCCCAGGTAGGCCTTTGGGACATTTTACATTTTCCCTTAGTAGGTTTACACCCTAAACCCTACACCCTAAACCCTAAACCCTAAACCCTTACCCTAAACCCTAAACCCTAAACCCTAAACCCTAAACCCTAAACCCAACTAATATTTCGGAATACTCTTTTCAGAGGGTCTTATAAAGGGCCATCCCAGGAGCACGCAAGTCTACAACTTCGGGAAGGAGCTTTGCTGGCCCAGTGGTACCCATGTTTGCCCTTGGTTTTTGTTTTTGGGGTTTGGGCTTTGGGGTTTGGGGTTTGGGGTTTGGGGTTAGGGCTTAGTTTTTCTTTGTTAGAGTTCATAGGGTTTTTGCCCTTGGTTTTTGTTTGGTTCAAGGTTCCCTTATTGGCTTAGTCGGTGAGTGAGTACACTTTACACCTTTTGGGATACTAGGATCCCCTAGAGAACTGAAAGTGTACACATGTTTGGGGCTTATGAACCCAGCAACTCAGTTGGAATGTTCCCCCTTGTACTAACAGTCTTTAATCGGGATTATAGTATCGCCCTATTACAATCACTATTAAGGACTGTTAGTATAAGGGTGAACATCCAAAGTTCCAGTATTAAGTACCCAACCCCAAGAAGGGCACCCTTGTTTCAATATGGGCGGTTGACGAGAATACGGGAACCCTAGTATAGACCCCCAAATACTACGATCACCTTACAGTAAGGGCCCAATATGCTACCCCTAATCACTGAACCCTAAACCCAACACCCTAAACCCTAAGCCCCCATAAGCACCCCAACAAGGTACCCCGAAGATCGTAAACCCCGATATAGTTCCTTGGGCTACGAAGGAGCTCTTCGTCCGGCAGTATCTCTCACTCTTCGGCAGTGAGGTCAACTTGCAGCGCGAAGTGGCGAGGTTTGAGGCCCTTCTGCCCA
>CAJNDS010002202.1:560000-580000 GCA_905221605.1 Symbiodinium natans | reverse complement strand
AGAAAATCACTAGCAAGACAAGTCATAAGGATGATAACAACAGTAGCACTAATAATCGCAAAAAAAAACAAGTCATGCGTGTATCTTCGCCGGTGATGATGGCAATACTGGTAGTAATAATGCGCACAGCACGTGAGGTTTGCCGCCGCGCATTGTTTTTTCATTGGTTTTTGTGGGACGGGAGGCACCTCATGATGCTCAATTTTATTGGATGTTTTTTTGGCGTTGCGCTGCCGCTATGGGTTTTTGCTGATTTTTAAGCAAGTCCTGGTGTTGTTTGACGCCACGTTTGCCGTCAGGCAGCATGTACATGGCTGGCTGCCTGATGTGTGTGCGCGCGCGGCAAACACTGTTATTTGCGATGTTTTCATGCACTTCTGCCAAGACAACCTCTGCAGCTGTGTTTTTTGGAGGCTTGCATTTGCGAAAACGCATTTGCCAAATTTCAGGACTTTCACGGTTTTTGTGGGACGTGTTTTGGGCATGGTCGCGACAGGCTGGACGCTTGTGACAGATTTTCTTGTTCCACATCCTTGTGCAGTATGCTGTACAAAGAGACGAAAACGCTGTAAATACCAGTGTTTTGGGTATGCATGCAATATGAATGACGTTCTCAACCCCCCCACCCCCCCCACCCCTGCCCCCCCCCCCGCCCCAAAGCCACAGCCGTAGCTGACGGCAAACCTGGCGTGCTTCGGGTAATAATACTGACCACGGTCGTAGTACTAAAGACAATGGCAATAATCGTTCCACTTCGCAGTTTTCGAAGGCTGTTCAGGGGCTTCCAGAGGCTGGAGTGCGTTCGCAACCTGAATGTTTTACGTGGACCGAAACCCTTAACCCTAAACCCTGGTGGGGGGGGGGGGGGTATGTACCTAGCCTACCCCGCATCTGAAGGACCCAATAACTGATTGTAATGGTCTGGCGTGGGGTTGGAGAGTTTATCGGGTTTGCTAGTTGTGGTTGGTGAGCACGGCGGGCGGACGTGGAACTCAATGCAAGCGGCAAGAATATCACAACAACTACAAGCACAGCAACGATAGCAACAATCGCCAGTATCTACCAGCCTGCAGAAGGGGTTATTTTGTGTCTCGGGTTGTAGGCTGACAAGAGGTGTGAAGTTGGAGCCTCAACAACAGCACAAGTCCTGAGGATAAGCTTTTGTGAGTGTTGCTTTGCGTAACTTTACTGTTGAGCTAGGAGCCCCTGCTTCCAGCTCAGGGCATACTTGATTAGGGTTTAGGGTTTAGGGTTTAGGGTTTAGGGTTTAGGAGAGGTCGTTGCAGATTGAGAAGAGGGCAGGGATGACACAAAAAATGTACGGTGTTGTGCACAAGACCGGTAAGATCGCTGAGTACTTTCGCAAACTATGAAACAGTGGACATCCGCTTGTAAGCTGAGTGCAAAGCTGCTACATCTTCGGTTTCACAGGCCTAGGTATGTTCCTGTCATCCTCAACCATAGATACACACCTGAAGCCTTTAGTGTGCGCCGCGAGGTTCATGGTAATTCTGGAGGTTGCCTCATGGCTTTGCATCGTGCAGTGCAGCCTCCTCGCGAGCGGATTTTTTCTGGCAATCCCTGGGGTGATCATGCTGGCCATAGCCTGTTGCAGGCAGTCTAAGGGGTAAAAAGGAGGTGCAAGTTTTCAGCTTTTACATTCGTGGCTATAGCCGTTTGGGCTGCAAGTAAGTATGAACAAGGGGGGCCTGGGGCGTGTTATTTGGAGTGCCAGGGATTTAGACAGGTCAGGGGTGGAAAGTCAGACATCCTCAGGCACTATGAGCAAGGCTTTCTACAAGCCTTTGTGAAGATGCCATTGCTAGTGGTCTGGCCAGGTATGCATTCAAGGCAGCTTGGCTGCTCTTGCTATTGATATAGCATTTGTTTCTCAGATCTCCCAAAACCCCTTAATTAAGGAATGTTCCCATATCCATATTCTGAATTCGGGTATTTTCCTAAATTAAGGGGTTTTACAAGATCAGGGTTAGGACCTATAGGAATAGATGCGGCACGGCACGCAGCGTTGCTTGTGCGCGTGCTTGTCACTGCGCCTTGCCAACAAACTGGGAAGCCAAGGCACGGACTGTGTCCGGGGCAGCGCAGTGCCGTTCAGTTCTACCTGCCATCAGCCCTGCTCCGTGGTGCTACATGCGTCGCATTCTTTGCGGCATTCTTTCCTTTTCAGGCTTACTCCGGCTACCCAGACATGTCGAGCTGGCGCTGCTTCCACAGTTGGCGCCTTAATTATGGGTCGGGTCTGGGGTGCCGAGAGATTGCGACGGCCTTTCCTAGAGAAGTGGACTGCCGTGCACTCAAAGGCTTTACGATGATGAAAGCTGTTTTTGCGGAGAATGGCTTCTGCACAGGGGCAGTTGACTGTGAATGGCTGCGCTCTCAATTTCTTGGTTGGCCAGCCTCGTGGCCCTTTGATACCCCGGGCAGAGAATTCCCCGACAAGGAAAGTGGCAGCCCCGACTTCTATTGGTCCCGATGCCGGTACTGCGTGGAGCGCTTTAGCTGCTTGTCCGAGATCACACCCGAAGACTTCCGCGGTTGGTGCGCGGGTGCAAGGAACGACACCCTCAACCCTGGCTTCTCCCAGGAAGCCTTCTTCCTGCAGCACTATGGGAATGGAAACATGACGCAGAACACCGTTCGTGCAGCCTTCGCGGGCTGCGTCTTAAAAAGTGAGGCAGCCTCCATTGGGCAGCTGTCGTCATGGAAGCTGGCAACACAGTGCCTTCTCTACTTTCCAGCGGTGGCACTGGTAGTATGGCTCTCACTCAGCTTTTCCCTACCTCACCTTTGGAGAGAGAGAGAGAGAGGGGCTCTACACATTGTGGTCCGTGCCTCCAGACGACACCTTGGCGCGGGTCATCGAGCAAAAGGCAGTGGAACTGCGAAGGCAGATGAAGCGGGGCGATACCAAGCCCAGTACGATGGACCGAGTTCGTCTTTACCAGGACCAACTCATGGTGAGTCTAGAACAGGAGATGGAGCGAAGTAATAGCTGTCGTTGCTGTAGATAACTGTCTGCCCTTGCTTGGTGCCAGGAATTTGGTTTATTCCTCTTGGATTACGTCAGCGACTGGTACTGCGCGATCGAATTCTTGCAAAGCCGGGAGCATCATTGGCTGCACTGCTGGCGGGGGACATGTTTGTGTTGTGCTTTTGTGCCTTTAGGCTTTCTGTCACAATCTAAGCTTCTCAAGGCTGGGTTGTATACCGTTTATGTTCAAGATAGGAGGCCGCTTGGAAGGCTTGGCCCTTATCAGGCCCCATCCCCTTATGGACTGCAGACCCTGAAGCTGAAGCCGCAAACCCCTGGTTTGTTTCCTTTGACCCCCAAGGAAGCGCAACTGCCACCCCTTAGCCCAGTTACTAGGGATAGGGTTTAGGGTTTAGGGTTTGTTGGTTTTAGGGTCGAGGGTTTAGGGGCTTCGGATTTAGGGCCCAGGGTTGTAAGATGAAAGCGGAGTACAGCATTGCTTCCATCAAGCGCTAGCCAGCCCAGGCCTGCACGATCAAGCCATGCTGCAACATAAAGATCCAAAGGGAGCTAGAAGAGTCCTTTTGGCAACTCTTATCCCTGTTCTTGCCTATTCTCCGTTCGTTCTGAGACTGTTATGAACCTCGTTCTTTTATGATGGCGGCTCTCTTGTCATGCCATTTGATCTAGGCCCCTACTGTTTTCTTCCTAGGCCAGTAGGTAGGAAGAACGCATTCTTGCTGTGCTCGTGGGCACAATGTAACAAGTCGAGGTATGGCCTTGCAGCAGTCCAGATCGCCATGATCGCTGGCCCGATGGCCCTGGACTGCTACCGTGGTAAAATCCAGATGGTCGAAGCCTATGCTGGATTCGCGAAGTCCAGGAAAGCCGGATATCCAACCAATGGCTTCATCCAAGCCCTGCGGTCGGAGAAGTCGGTCGAGGCGCCGCTTTCACTCTGCTTGCAGTACTCCACGCTGCTTCACGTGACCACTCTGAGGGCCTTTGTTTTCAGGGTGCTTTCAATTGCTCTCAGCATCCTGAACATCTCCAAGTTTGTCTACGCCACCTTCGAGTTGGGCGTCACAGATGAGGCAGCCGCACGCATCGACGCAGAGGATGCCGAAGACGCTGCCCCAGCTCCCGTTCCACCCAGGCCACCAGTTGCACCCGCAGTGTACCCAGCGACCCCTCCAGGCTTGCCAGCACCCACGGCATGGAGGCCTGAGCCCACAGACGCACCCCCAGGCCTGCCGAAGCAAGCCATTCCAAGCCATGTTGTGGCCCAGGATGGAAGCCTCCCTCCAATCATCGTGGGCCACCAGAAAACTGCGCAGAAGGAATGAGCCAAGTTGTTCATGATGCTGCATCCTTCTGATGGACCGAAGAAGGTTCAATACTTGAAAGATCAGCAAGACGATTGTTTCTGGCGTTTTTGCCATGCATTCACCACCTCTCATAATGGACCGAAGAAGGTTCGATCTTTGAGAAGACTGGCGGAGCAATTGCCCTACGGCTCTTCCTGATGCTATCGTGCCCTCAAAGAGGACACGACAAAGCCCGGATGCCTTGCATTGCTGGGAAGTGGTTGCAGCAACAGATCTTGCTGCATATTGGCCTCAGCTCAATAAAACCATGCAAACCATGCAAGCCTGAATAGGCAACAGGTTGCAGTACTGATTCTTATTACTAGGATTATGGCAACAACAGTGCAAGCAGTAGCAGTAGCAAAATTCATAGAGTCATAGACATAGTAGTAAGTAGGAATCTTAATAAGAAGAATCACGGTAGGAATAGTAAACATATGAGCAGCAATAATCCAACACCAATAGTCAGAATGAGAACAGCTGTTAGCGTGATTATAACTATAGCAATTCGGGTAGTAGTATTTATCATCACAAAATCAACTCAAGTTGCAAGAATAATAACAATAATCATCATAACACGAGCAACCCTATTTTCCCCAAATTGGGGTTCTAAACTCATTTAAGGATTGCCGACATTCTGAGGACTGTTGCCGGGTTGTTGGGCTCCTTGTCTCCCTTTGTCTCCCTCTCCCTTTGTCTCTTTGTTTCCCGTTGTCTCCACTGTTTCTTTGACGTGCCTTTGACTGTTCGGGGCCTTCGGTGGTGTAATATAGGGTTTAGGGTTAGGTAGGCCTTTGGGATATTACATATTCTCTCTTATTGGGTTTAAGAGGATTATATTTATTCCTAGGTTGCGCTTGGGTTTTGGGGGACTTGCGGCAGGATGGATCCGGCGAGCTGACCCTGGAGGCCGGGGAGTGGCGTTCGTTGTGATTTGAGGCGGTTTGGCGGTCTAGGGTTTAGGGTTTGGGGTTTAGGGTTTGGGGTTTGGGGTTTGGTGTGTTTAGGGTTTGGAGTTTGGGGTTTAGGGGAACTAGGGTTTTAGGGTAGCGGAAATAGGGTTTGGGGTGAGGGCTTAGTGCAGTTTAGGGCTCAGGGATCAGGACTTTGTTGGGGCGCTGCAGGGGTTTGGGATTCAGGGTAAAGGCGTCTTGTGCTTCTTACGGTTTAGGGTTGAGGGTTTAGGGTTTAGGGCCATCAAAGATCTTTCAAACATGGGGAAGGCTGAGTCGCGTCGCCGCAAGCCCCAAACCCTAAGCAAAGGTGTCGAGGACCCCCTACTTGGAAGCTCTTTTGACTTAGCGAGTAGGGTTAGTAAGGTGAGTCATGGGAATTAGAATAAGGTTCGTAGGGGATGCTAACCCTAAACCCTAAGCCCTGAACCCTAGACCCTAGACCCTAAACCCAAACCCTGAACCCTGAACCCTGAACCCTATGCCCTATACCCTAAACCCTAAACCCTAGACCCTAGACGCTAGACCCTAGACCCTAGACGCTAGACCCTAGACCCAAAACCATAAACCCTAAACCCTAAACAAACAAAGTCACGAGAGCTTTCCTGTAGAAAGCGTTTTTGTTGTGGGAGCCCTCGTGGGCGAAGGGCTAAGCCGCTAAGCCTGTGAGTTGCGCGTCCCTCTTGCTGACTCTTGCTGCTGGCTTGTGGGCATCACATACGCGTTTAGACCCCAAACACTAAACCCCAATCCCCTATAAACCCTAAACCCTAAACCTAAACCGTAAGGCTGCGTAGACCCTAAACCCTGAGGCCCTAAAGCCCTAAGCCCTAAAGCCCTAAAGCTAACCCTAAACCCTAAACCCCAAACTCAAACCCTAAACCCCAAACTCAAACCCTAAACCCTAAACCCTAAACCCTAAACCCTAAAGCCTAAAGCCTAAAGCCCTAAACCTTAAAGCCCCCTCAACCTTTAGCTTCGGCTGCACGGCACAGGAGATCAACAACGCCCCGGAGGAAACGCAGCAACAACTCAAGGAGCTCCAGGGCGTTCGGGTTGTTGTTTTCAGGTTGTTCTGTGGTTTTGGCTCCAAAAATCGGCGGTTTAGGGTTAGGGGTGAGGGCCTTAGGGTTTAGTGTTTTGGGGTTAGGGTTTTGGGGTTTGAGGTAAAGGGTTTAGGGTTTAGGGTTTAGAGGGCTTAGCCCCTAAAACCCCGAAAGCGGCTAAAGCCCCGAGAAGGCAACATTCCAAGCCTCTGAAGCCCTAAACTCCTCAACCCTTGCAAAGCCAAGAACAACTCGAAACCCACAGGAGATTGTGGCCACAGACGACCTGAAGCAACCGGGACCATTCCTGTCGGAGTATACAATTGTGAGGGATGCCGCCACAAAGCATTCGGTTTAAAGTGTCGGGTTTGGGGTTTGAGGTTTAGGGCATGTGCATAACATGCGTGTTTTTGTGTTTTCTGACTTTCGAGGGTGTGGTTTTGAAGGCTTTGACAGATTGGGGAAAGAGGCTGGGAGGCTTTCAGTTGCTTCCGGGTTTGGTAAAGCACGGGGTTTGGAGTTTGGGTGTTGGGTTTCGGGTGGCAGGTGGACGACCCAGCTGAGAATCGTTAAATGCCCTGCAGCGGCTCCAAGAACCTCAAGCCTTGAGACTTGAGAGTACTTGGTGCAGGACCCGGGTCTATATACATCTACAGAAGGGATTCACAGAGAAGATCGGCGTGCCTCCTTTTGGGGGAATCCTGTCACGGAAGGAATCGCAGCGTTTTTGTGTTGAGGGGCCGGAGAGGCTGCATTTTGGTGTTGCCGGAAACATGGAGCTCATACCCCGCCCCTACATTCCTACAACCCCCGAAACGCTGCAACCCGAACCTTTGTTTTTAAACCCTGAGCCTTAAACTAAACCCAACCCCCTCGAAACTCTCTCAGCCCTAAACCCCCAAACCCCTAGGCTTAGGGTTCAGGGTCCAGGGTTTAGGGTTTAGGGCTGACCCCAAACCGTCACGAAAGCAAAGCCCAGGGAGCTCTTCGACATGCTAGACTACGATGGGGGCGGTACCATCGGCACCTTGGCCAATGGGGGCGTTCGGCTTCGCGAGCGCGTGCTAGGGCTGCAGGGTTTAGGGTTGAAGGTTTAGGGTTTAGGTTTAGGGTCTTGGGTTTGTAGGGTTAATGGGTTTAGGGATTAAGGTTCAGGGGTTTAAGGTTTAGGGTAGGGGTTTGGGGTTTGAAGGGTTGATGGGGTCGGTAGGGCTTGCCGAGTTTATGGGGTTTGTGGGTTGTATTGGGGCCTGCAGGGTTTGTAAGGTTTTGTGTAAGACTCTCAGCCCGAAACAAACTCAGATTTCTGGTGCCCCGCCAACTTAAATTCGGAATTCCCAGTCTCTAGTACATAGCTGAGGGCCTTCCTTAGGGGTACTTGGAAATAATTTTCAATTTTTGGGTACTATAATTAAACAGCAAAAACTCTAATATTTGCTAGGGAGTATCGTTTCTTTTGCTAAGCCTAAGACCTAAACCCTAAGCTCTATCTATAGACCCTACAAGCCCCATAAACCCCTCAGTCCCTCTCAACCCTATACCCCCTTGAAAACCCCAAAAGCCTTGCCTGATGGACCTTTCGGGGGTAAACTTCGCCTACATGCCGCATGTCCTCACTGTAGCTCTGCACTGCATGCTGCTAGGTCTAGGGAGCCTGTGGATTTCGGGTTTAGGGTATGGTTTAGGGCTTAGGGTTTAGGGGTTTAGGGCTTTTTTGCTAGGCGTTTAGGGTTTTGTGCTTCAGGGGATTCGGGATTCAGGGTTTAAAAGTTTTGCGGGTTTCGGGTCTAGGGGTGTAGGGTTCAGGGCGGCGCCTCCTGCTGGAATGGCGGAGGGGTGCTTCATGACGGGTTGAGGTTCTCAGCTTCACGTTCGACACCGAGCTCGCGTTTACTGTTGCACTCCCCTAAACTCTGCACGACAGCCCATGGGACACTAAAGCCCTAAGCCCCCCTGCAACATTCAGCCCCAAGACTACAGGACCCTACGAGAATAAACTCTACAATTTGGGATGTTCCCCCTTAGACTAGCAGGGATCATTTTGAGGGGTACGATAACCCCTATTGAGGGCCGTTAGTGGAAGGGGGAGCATCCCAACCTACAACTTAGGGTTTAGGGTTTAGGGTTTAGGGTTTAGGGTTTAGGGTTTAGGGTTTAGGGTTTAGGGTTTAGGCTCCAAACCCTCTCCCCTCCCTACCTTGGGGACCAAACGAACCCCGCAAGTTGGGACCAAAAGCCCGAAATTACTTGGTAGCCCAGTGGTACCCTTTACCCTTTTTTGGGCTATGGGTTCCCTTATAACATACCCAACCCCAAAAAGGGTGCCCTTATTCTTATATGGTTACTGGGCTACCAAGACTACTACAAATAATCCGAATTGTGTAATTAGTGACCCCTTTTTTAGGGTTTATAGTTGGTCCCAAAGGTGAGATGCCGAAACCCCAAACTCCCAACCCCTAAGCCCAAAATCAAAGCCTAGGACCGGGAGTAGGCCCTTGTTTTCATTTTTTTGGGGTTGGGGTTCCCTTATAATCCCCTTAAATCCAAAAGGGCACCCTTTTTATTCCTAGGTTACTCCCGGGTCTAGAAGCCGCAACTCAGGCGTCGAAGAGTTCTGCGATGGAATCCTGAAGGCGGCGCGAACGGCCTCGTGCAGCCTCCTACATCCTACCCACTTGTGGGTATTTCCCAGAATACTGCTATTTGCTTACGAACCCCAAAAGAATATGTTTTTTTTTAAGAATAGTGTACCCCTTGTTATACCCCAAATAGAATAGAAGCCCCTTGAAGGAACCCCCAAAAAGGGTACCATATTGAAACCCCCATGGGTAGTTCTCTAAATTAGGGTTCCTTGCGAGGGTCCGTCCTTCAAGGGTGCCATACTATATATGGGATCCCAAAGGGGCCCTCATTTCGAGAGCTACCCAAGTTGTGAAGGGGGACAACACAGCAGATCACATCAACGACACAGCATCGAATGAGTCTTGCCTTCGATCTAGATACGAGGTTGGAAGCAATCAGTGATCGGCCAAGAGTTTGAGCCACAAAGTTGAACCCTAAACCCTAAACCCTAAACCCTAAAGCCTAAACCCTAAACCCTTAATTCGTGGAGTCGGGGCCCGTCGTCGCTCCCAGGGTGTTCTCGGGGGCTTCGGGGGCTTGAGCTTCCTCAGCGCGTTGCAGAGGGCATTCCCTTTCTAGGCAGGTTTAGGGTTTAGGGTTTAGGGTTTGGGGTTTAGGGTTTAGGGTTTAGGGTTTAGGGCTGACACGGAGGTGCTCATTCTTCTGCACACGATCACACGCTGGAGATGTGAGGGTCTTCTCTGAGCCCTAATTCCTAAACCCTAAACCCATGTCAAGGTTGGACCCCTATGACCTTAACTTTAGGGGTTGAGGGTGAAGGGAAGCCATTTTTTTCTTTACCCCGAAGCGTCGGCAAAAACTTGAGAAGCCCAAAACCCCTAGTTTAGAGTTGAGGGTTTCTGGTTTAGGGTTTGGGGTTTTGGGTTTAGTTGTCCAGCGGGGCCCTCTCCCCTGAATCCTAAACCCTAGACCCTACACCCTAGACCCTAAACCCTAAACCCAAACCCTAAACCCTAAACCCAAAACCTTCTTCTCTTCCCCTGCTTGGGGGCACACCAGGCCACCACGCGCAGCACCGGGATCCTAGAGCTGGGTCGTTGCTCGACAGTGGCGATGAGGGTTTAGGGTTTAGGGTTTGGGGTTTGGGGTTTAGGGCTTAGGGTTTAGGGTTAGGGGTTTAGGGGTTTAGGGTTTAGGCTCTGGGGTTTGGGGTTTGGGGTTTAGGGTTTAGGGTTTAGGGTTAGGGTTTGGGTTTGGTGGTTTGGGGTTTAGGGTTAGTGTTACGTAAGTTGAGATGTTTGGGTGTACCCAGAGAGTCCGTGGGTGCTAGCAAACCGTACTAGATGGTCACTCCTCTAGAATATGGGCCATTTTGTGCGTCACTATGCAAGGAAGAAGTACCATCATTTAGGGTTTAGGGTTACTATATAAGGAGGAAGAGGCACCATCATTTAGAGAACTGGCCATGTGTGTTTTGGTCCTGTCTGCCAAAAAGGAACTGCATTGCGATGCGGACCCTCTAGGGCTAAGGGTTTAAGTTCAACTTTCTGGGTTAGAGGTCAGCACTCGGCGTTCGGGGATTTTGGAGCTCAGGCACATTCAGCAATGAAGCAGACCCTAAACCCTAAACCCTAAACCCTAAACCCTAAACCCTAAACCCTATGGCTATAGTCATAGAAAAAAAAGCGTTTAGGGCTTCGGCTTCCTCAAAATCCTTTCCAATGGGTATGAAATGCAACAAAGCGCTGGGTTTAGGGCTTCGGGTTCAGGGTACACTGTTTAGTCTTGTTCTAAACCCTAAACCCTAAACCCGAAAAGGGGCCGCATCGTCCTCCATGCTATACCTTTTGTTTCGGGGCTTGGTTTGGGGTTTCGGGTTTAGGGTTTCGGGCTGGTGCGGGGGGGGGGGGGGATTAAGTGTCCCCCGTCATATCTTAATGTATAAAGAAATAGATATGTAGATATATATACATATATATATATAGACGAATGTATGATGAAAAGATTCTCTATGACAAAGCAAGACCCTTCATCCCTCTGTCTGCAGAGCCCCTCTAAGTTGGAACCCGCCCTGATTAGTAGGTGAAATACCACCCTTTTGGAGCGCAGGCTCCCCATATAACCCTAAACCCTAAACCCTAAACCCTAAACCCTAAACCCTAAACCCTAGGGCCCTAAACCCTAACCCTATATATGGCCCATGTCGAGCTTTCCTTGCCTGGCTGCCTCTCTCACCAGGTTTGGTCAAGCAGTGCAGCGATACGCTTCAGAATAGCCGTGACGCCATTGCTGCATCCTCAGCGACGGATTGTGCCTAAACCCTAAAGCCTGAACCCTGAACCCTGAACCCTAAACCCTAAACCCTAAACCCTAAACCCTAAACCCGAAACCCTAAACCCTACCTGGGACCGTCTTTACCTACAGCTTCATGGGTTATGCCTACGAATCAAGGGTATAGAGACTACTAAGCTGTAGGTAACTAGAGTCCCATGTAAACGCCCACTTGCTGCAAACCTTCCGCAACCCTTCCACTCACGGGGACGCCAACTTTGACATGCTTTTCATGGGCTACGAACAACCTTCTGATCACACAGTGTAGGTTGTCAGGGTTTGTACAGTGTCCCTAAACCCTACACCCTAAATGCTAAAAAACCCTATAAAGCCCAAACCCTGAACTTCCCCTAAACCATCAAGCTGATAACTTCCCTACATGCTAAACTTCCAAACCCTTCAGACAGGGGTCCTGCAGTCCTAAGTCGTGTTTCCTGGATCCTCACCTACACCAGAAAGTGGACCTACTCCAAGCTGCCCGGCCTTGCCTGAAACCCTAAAACCCTAAAACCCTAAAACCCTAAAACCCTAAAACCCTAAAACCCTAAAACCCTAAAACCCTAAAACCCTAAAACCCTAAAACCCTAAAACCCTAAAACCCTAAAACCCCAAAACCCCAAAACCCCAAAACCCCAAAACCCGAAAACCCTAAAACCCTAAAACCCTAAAACCCTAAAGCCCCCAAAGCCCTCAAGCCCCTCAACCCCAAATCCCCAACCCTTGACCCCAACCCTCAGAGCCCTCAACCCGCTAAACCACCCTGCCCAAGCCTCCGCAGCCCATACCAAACCCTAAACCCTAATCCCTAAACCCTAAACCTTAAAACCCTAATCCCTAAACCCTAAACCACTCTTTCATATATAATATAAATGTTAATGGCTTTGCGGGCAAGGTCCGAAAATTAGTGGGCAAGGTCCGAAAATTAGCGGGCAAGGTCCGAAAATTAGCGGGCAAGGTCCGAAAATCAGCGGGCAAGGTCCGAAAATCAGTGGGCAAGGTCCATTGGCTGCCCCACGACCTTGCCCACCAATTTTCGGACCTTGCCCGCTGACCCACCACCTTGCCCACTGATTTTCGGACCTTGCCCACTAATTTTCGGACCTTGCCCGCTAATTTTCGGACCTTGCCCGCTAATTTTCGGACCCGGGAAAGGCCCGAGAATTAGCGGGCAAGGTCCGAAAATTAGCGGGCAAGGTCCGAAAATCAGTGGGCAAGGTCCGAAAATTAGTGGGCAAGGTCCGAAAATTAGCGGGCAAGGTTCAAAAATTAGTGGGCAAGGTCAGAAAATTAGTGGGCAAGGTCCTTCCCCCCCCCCCGCACCCCCCCCCCCCCGCACCCCCCCCCCACCCCCCCCCCCACCCCCCCCCCCACCCCCCCCCCCCACCCCCCCCCCACCCCCCGCCCCCACACCCCCCCCCCCACCCACCCCCCCACCCCCCACCCGCCCCCCCACCCCTCCTTCACCTCCCTTCCTTCCCCCCCTGCCCCTCCAGCCCCCTTCCTCCCGCAACGGGTGTTGGTCAGTTGAAAACGTGTCTGACTTGGGTAGGTAAAACTCTTTGGGGTAGGATGAAAACCTTATATTTTCTTAATGTTATGGGATTCTCTGGGCGGGTGGGTTTTTTTCCGTTGCCTGAACACACTACTGGCCTAGTAAATGCTCGAACTTGAGATGCTGAACCCTAAACCCTAAACCTTAAAACCCTACACCCTAAACCCTAAACCCTAAACCCTAAACCTTAAAACCCTACACCCTAAACCCTAAACCCTAAACCCTAAACCCTAAACCCTAATCCCTAAACCCTAAACCCTAAACCCTAAACCCTAAGCCCTATAAACCCTAAGAAGCCCCACGGGGTTCCTCGTGCCGAGTCCATTCTATCCAAGCCCGACTGCAAGGTGCGTGGGTTTAGGGTTTAGGGTTTAGGGTTTAGGGTTTAGGGTTTAGGGTTTAGGGTTTAGGGTTTAGGGTTTAGGGTTTAGGGTTTAGGGTTTAGGGTTTGGGGGGTTCAGGGCTTGTATCTGTGGGGCTAGTGTTTAGGGAGGGGTCAGGTAAAATACCCTAAACCGCCTAAATCCCCACACTCCGCAGAGGGAAATAGTGGGTTTAGGGTTTAGGCTTCGGGTCTTGTCTGGAGGGTGCCGTCCGAACGTTCTTTAGGTTTCGGATGCCATTTCTAGTTTTGATAAGTGGAAGTTACGTATCCTAGGGAGACTGGGGAACCCATCTTAGGGAAGTTGCAGGGTCCCTTGATATGGGCCTTTCATTGGGAGGTGAAGGGGGGGAAACCCTTGTATGCCCCTTGCCCCACAAAGGAGCAATGACAAAGAAGGTAGGGGACGACCATCTAAAGGGACCATGTAGTTCCCCCCCCCGGGCAGCCCCTTCTCAAAGTACTTCGGGTATAGAGTCTCGGTCTTACTGTACGGTGTTGTAATTACCTGAAGAACCCCAAGACTATTTTTTTGCAGGTCCTGATTAGAACACACCTTATAATGGTCTTTGGTCCACCTACAGAAAAAGTAGGCTTTTGGGTTCTTATAAGGTAGGGCTTGCAGGGATGTAATTCTAGGACCCGGAGCAGGCCCTTATTCAGTTCAATATTTTATGGGTTTCGGCTCCCTTTTAAGCTTTTAAGCCAAAGAGGGCACCCTTCTTTATTCCTGGGTTGCTCTTGGGTCTAGGATTCTGTCGGACTGAGAAAGCTTAACTTTTCTTGTCCACGGTACCCTAAACCCTAAACCCTAAACCCTAGGTCATTTTTGGGTCTAGAATCAATGCTGCGTTCTGTTGCTCGTGTAAGAGATGTCTGTGCTTTTGCGGAGCTTGAGGATTCGCTTGAGGGCTTTCGGGTTTAGGGACAAGGGTTTACGGTTTAGGGTTTGGGGTTTGGGTTTGGGGCTTGGGGTTTAGGCTTGAGGGTTTAGGGTTTAGGGTTTCGGGTTTGGGGGTTTTGGAGGGCTGCGTTAGGGGTTTAGGGGTCTAGAGTCCAGGGTTTGGGGCTTCAGTTAGGGTTTTGGGTCTAGGGTTCAGGGTTTAGGCTTCATACCATTTGGAAGGAGGTTGCGCAAAAGTGTTGACCGAATGCTTGTGTTCTGGATTCTGGACCCTATTGATACATTTATGTTTTGGGCAGAAACCCAACCCTAAACCCTAAACCTAAACCTTTAATCGGGTCTCCGAGGGTCATTCTTCCGCATCATGCTTGTGGAAGGTTCTAAGGCCTTGCTTGAAGCCGCTTGCAGATCCAGCCCAAAGGACAGACACTACGGCACAAAAAGCTTAGGACTTAGGGTTTAGGGTTGGGAGTCAGGGTAACCCTAAACCCTAAACTCCAAACCCCAAACCCCAAACCCCAAACCCCAAACCCCAAACCCCAAACCCCAAACCTCAAACCCCAAACCCCAAACCCCAACCAAGGTAAGGATGGGCTTTTAAACCCTTTGCTCTCGCTCTCTCTCTCTATCTCTCTCTCTCTCTCTCTCTCTCTCCTGGCAAGGCCTTCCTTCAAAATCGTGCTGCTGTGCCTGGGATGGAAAGCCAGAGGTTTTTAGGGTTTAGGGTTCAGGGTTAGGGGGTTCAGGGTTTAGGGTTTAGGGTTTAGGGTTGGTGGAGGCTCGAAGGTTCAGGGAACAGCACAGGGGCCGAAAACAATAGATGAACACCAAGACTGTTGTCTTGTAGACCCTGTCTGAGTATTTCTCATGGGTTCCCCTACCCCCCCCCCCCCCCCCCTTAGTAGGGAAACCTATGAGTTTGAACTGCAGTAGCCGAAGTACCCACCCTAACTAGGCCAATAAACCCTAAACCCTAAACCCTATAAACCCTAAACCCGATTAGGTTGGCAGGGTTGGCTATTGAGACCAGCTTTCCCCCCAAATAGAACGCCTACCTTTCCCCCGAAGTACTGTACTCCTTTCTAAACCCTGAGCCCTACACCGTAAGCCCTCTCCCTCAAAAAAGTTTAAACCCGAAACCCTAAACCCCAAATACCCTACAACCCTAAAGCCCCAAACCCTAAAACCTAACAACTTCTGTTGCGGGGAGCCCGGGAATTCCTGGATGCCTGGGTCCTCGTCTTCCCCACTCACCTAAGGTTGGGTCGGGGTTGTATCCGGTCATGTCCCTCCGGTTTGGGGTTGAGGGATTCGTTAGGGTGTAGGGTTTGGGTTTAGGGTTTGGGGTCTCGGGTTTGGGGTTGGGGGTTTAGGGTTTAGGGCTAGGGCTTAGGGTTTAGGGCTTGGGGATTAGGGTTTAGGGTTTGGGGATCGGCCCCTCCTCCTTCAGGGGTTTAGGGGCTGAGGGGTTTACTTTTACTTCCTCCGTCTTGAAGAGCTTTGGGGGCGTTTAGTGGCTTCTTCAGGCTTAAACACGGATTTCGGGTATGCTGGCCCTTAAACGCTAAAACCCTACAGCTTAAACCCCAAAACCTAAACCCTAAACCCTAGCCCTAAACCCTAAACCCTTTGGCCCCAAACCCTCAACCCTGGCCCTACGAGACCTAACCCTGACTTCCTCCCCCTTCTGACTAAACCTAAACCCCAAACCCTAAACCCCAAACCCTAAACCCTAAACCCTAAACCCCAAACCCTAAACCCTAAACCCCAAACCCTAAACCCCAAACCCCAAATCCTAAACCCTAAATCCTGCATGGAGGTTCATGGATACTTCTAACCCCAGTTATAAGTCTACTTAGAACCTACTTAGAAGACTTAGAGGGCTTATAAGTACAGTTAAAATGTGGGTATAAGTACCCTGAACCTCCACGTAGAGGGAGCCTTAGCTAAACCCTAGACCCTAAACCACCCCAAACCCCAAACCCTAAACCCTAAACCTACACCCTAAACCCTAAACCCTAAACCCTAAACCTAAACCCTAAACCCTAAACCCAAACCCCAAACCCTAAACCCTAAACCTAAACCCTAAACCCTGGAGGGTCCCTGAGCCCTGCAAATGTCTCAGATGAAGACGGGCTATGGGTCCGAAGACGGTGGCGATGGCGGCGGCGGTGGGAGGCGGCAGTTTGGGGTTTAGGTTTTCGGGTAAAGGGTTTAGGGTTTAGGGTTTCGGGAGTTAAAACCCACGTTTTCCCTCCAGCCCTTGGGGTGGGATTTCAGAGATTTTTTCAGGTTTTCAAGGTTCTCGCAGGCACATAGGCACATCGTCAGTCTAAGGAACCCTCTTTTGAACCCTGAGTCCAAACCCTCTTAAACCCTCAACCCTAAACCCTAAACCCTAAACCCTAAACCCCAACAGTCCGGGCTTGGGGTTGTCAAGATGGAAGCCCATCAGCGCTGCATGAAGACGGAGAGGCGTCGGGTTGTGTCAGGTCTGGGACTCGGCATCCGCAAATCCTTTTTGACAAGAAAACGTTTCCTTGAAGCCTAAACCCTAAACCCTAAACCCTAAATCCTAAACCCTAAACCTAAACCCTAAACCCTAAACCCTAAACCTCAGCCCTAGATCCCCTAATTAAACTTTAGACCCGAAACCTCGCCCTTTTACAAACCGTCCTTAATAGGGAGTAAGGTACCCCCGGGTATGATCCCCATGAAGGACGGTTAGGGTTTAGGGTTTAGGGTTTAGGGTTTCGGGTTTAGGGTTTAGGGTTTCGGGTTTAGGGTTTAGGGTTTAGGGTTTAGGGTTTAGGGTTTGGGGTCACATCCCAAGTCTTTAACTTCGTGCGCCTGAGGCTTGCGGGGTCTCGACTCCAGGAGTGGTACAGCTATGAGCCCTACTTAGGGTTTAGGGTTTAGGGTTTAGGGTTTAGGGTTTAGGGTTTAGGGTTTAGGGTTTAGGGTTTAGGGTGACTGCAGACCTACAGGGGCTTAGGGTTTGGGGTTTAGGGTTTCGGGTCCAGGGCTTAGGGTTTGCGGTTTAGGGTCTAGGGCTTAGGGTTTAGGGTTTGTGGGAGTTTTCAGCGTGTTTTGGAGGACGTCAAGACTTCTTAGGGTTTTCAAGGTTGTTAGGGCTTTTGGATTCTTAGGGTGTTTTGGGGCCTAAACCCCAAACCCTAAGCCCTAAACCCTAAACCCTAAACCCTAAACCCTAAACCCTAAACCGGTGGCACCCTGAACCCTGGACCCCCTGTGACAGGAATCATGCTTCGACCGGCTCCTATGGAGGTGGGACGCACCTAAATGTTCAGCTTTGTGTGTTACACCTACTAGCTAAGGGGTTGTTACCACTAAACCCTAAACCCTAACCCCTAAACCCTAAACCCTAAACCCTAAACCCTGTAAATAGAGTCTCAGGTAGCGTCTTAGCTTCAGGTTTCCCCAAACTCTAAACCCTGCACCCAAAACCCGAAACCTAAACCCTATATGTCACATCGGTTTAGGGTTTAGGGTTTAGGGTTTAGGGTTTAGGGTTTAGGTTTTAGGGTTTAGACCTTAAAAACTCCCAAGCTTAAACCCGAGACCCTATAAACCCTCAACCCTAAACCCTAAACCCTGCAGACGCCCCAATAAGCCCCTCGAAGCAGCCTTGGCCTGAGGACACAAAGCCTCGAGGCAGTTTTGCCCACCAAGCCCTAAATCCGTTTAGGGTCTAGGGTTTCGGTTTTAGGGTTTATAGGGTTTAGGGTTTAGGGTTAAGAGTTTAGGGTTTAGGGGTTCAGGGTTCAGGGTTTATAGGGTGTAGGTTTTTAAATGGGAAGCCCGACGGTGTGCCCTTGTCTTGTGAAAAGTTGCCGTCCTTTGGACTAGCCAGGTTTGGGGCTTTCAGGGCTTATGATCCTGCAGGTATGATCCTGTAGATCTCATAGGCTTTCTGAGAGTTCGGGCTTAGCGTTTAGGGTTTAGGGTTTAAGGTTTAGGGTTTAGGGCTTAGGGCTTAGGGCTTGGGGCTTGGGGCTTGGGGCTTATAAGGTTGGACTTGAATGTGTCTGCTACATGGCAATCACGGCACGGAAACGGTACAACGGCCGGATTACTGCTGCAGGAACGGTATTCGCAAGCCACTGCAAAGCCCGTAAACCCTGAAAGTAAGGGCCCCAGGTAGTCCCTAATGAACTGAGGTATTCAGGGCATCCTCATCCCCTGTAAACCCTCAGCCCAAAAGCCTCAACCCAAATCCCTCAACCCTAAACCCTCAACCCTCTGCGGTTTCGGGTTTAGGGTTTAGGGTCCCTAAACCCAAAGCACTAAACTCTACTAAGTCATAACCCTACCCTCGACATCCCTCTGTATCCCCCAAATCCCGAGCTAGACTAAGCTCCGTAAAGCATAAACCATAAACCCTTCAAATCCGACAAACCCCGCAAACCCTGTAAACCCTCAACCCTCAACCCTAAACCCTACCACCCTACCACCCTACCACCCTACCACCCTGCCACCCTGCCACCCTGCCACCCTGCCACCCTACCACCCTACCACCCTACCACCCTACCCTAAACCCTAAACCCACCAGGCGGCTCCCGGCCGCAATCCGCCAACCCTGTGCTTGCCCCGGCTTTTGCGGTCAAAGCTTGAGGAGTTCTCTGGAGGTTTAGGGTTTAGGGTTTAGGGTTCAGGGTTTAGGGTTGTTGTTGAATTGATAGGGTTCAGGGTTTTCTTGAATTGAGGACCTAGGGTTTAGCGTAAGCGGGGCCTCTGCGTCCTATTTGCCGATACCTATAGTTTTTCATTTTGCACGTTTCACATCAACCAAAAAGCTAGCTACTAGTAGGCACCAGAAGAAGAGATCGAGAACCGGGGCTCCAGGTAGTGCTTAGGTTGGTTGGTTGTAAACCCTAGACCCTAAACCCAAAGCCCTAAACCCTAAACCCTAAACCCTAAACCCCAAACCCGAACCCCTAACCCCTAACCCCCTAAACCCCAACAGGTGCCCTAGATTTCACCTTGGAACTCAATTGCACAGAGGCCCTGGCGATTTGTCGCGCCAGTGAGAGCACTCATGTCCTGGAGCACCTGCACCCTAGACCCTAATCCCACCCTAAACCCTAAGCTTTAAGCCCTAAACCCTAAACAAACCCTAAACCCTAAACCCTAAACCCTGAACCCTGAACCCTGAACCCTGAACCCTGAACCCTGAACCCTGAACCCTGAACCCTGAACCCTGAACCCTGAACCCAGACTGGAAACCAAAATCGCCATCCTTCACCTGGCACGCCCTACGCTGCCTGGAGAAACCTGTGTTGCCCTGAACTCTAAACCCCACGCCCGCATACCTACTGGCTCTTAGTAGAAAATGGGGGGAACTCATAATTTATCTGAACCCTTTAACTGATTATGTGGGGTACTGTAGCTCATTCCCTCCTTCCCTACTAAGAGCCAGTAAGAATACTATGCAACTTGGGTACGCTTCTTCTAAGGGTCCCCAGGTTTCCCTATAAGGTCTTATAACACTTTCCCTCAAACTCTAGGACGCTTAGGCTTAAAAGCATCTTACAACCCTGCAGACAAAAAATAGCCCGTTAAAAAGCCGTTAGAGCACTGGCAAAGCAACCTTTAGAGCCTTAAATGGCTCTTAAAACCCTCAGAGTACTAGCGACAAAAGCCCCACTGCACACGGTTTCCTCGAGGTCCCTCAACCCTACGCCCTGTTTCTCATCGTCGTCTCTGGGTGTCATCTTAGAGCAAAGCCGAAACCCTAACCCCTCAACCCTCAACCCTCCACCCTCAACCCTAAACCCTAAACCCTCAACCCTCAACCCTAAACCCTAAACCCTCAATCCTCAACTCGAACCCTCCAACCTAAACCCTCAACCCTAAACCCTCAACCCTA